>JARJCX010000289.1:0-161272 GCA_029282285.1 Mycena rebaudengoi | reverse complement strand
GACAGAATATAACCACTTGCCTGCGGGTACGATGCCTGGCCACCAAAGTTGATCTTCTCAGATGCGTCGTGGATGTCCGCGTACGCGACACATTTGAGGTTAGATTCCTCGCTGAAGACAAAGTCGAGGAGATAGTTGTTAAACTCGTAGTAGAGGTTGACAAACACTAGATTGGCATTGTCGATGTCAGCGACTGCAAGTCGTACCAGACCCGAGGTTAACATACCACAACCATCGATAGTCGCTGCCCATGCCAAGCAAGCATCAACATTGTATGTCGAGTTTGGGACGAGGGTGTACGTGAGATAAGCGGTGCCCTCAACGGATGCGTCGTGCTGGTCGGAGGGCAGACCTGCGAAGATCTCCTCAAAGCCCGACTGGCGCCTGTCAAAGCGGCCAAAGTAATGGCGGGGGCCGACGACGGTGGGCGCTAGCGAAGCCGGTGACATCCGCAACGGTAGAGCTCGTCAAGACTCCATCGATTGCGGTGACGCCAGTCGGTGGGATATCCGCGTCTGGCGCCTCGTCGTCTGGGGCACCCGATTTCTGATTCACTTGCTTTACCGTCTGAGCGATGAGATTCGCGTCGGTCGTCGGCCCATCGGACGACGGCGTTATTGATTGATTAAAAGCGCCTTGCTGTCCTGGCGGGACGATAGCGCTCGCCGCTATGATAGATAGTCAATGAGGTCAGAGACTCAGGGATATAGAGAAGGGCAACTCACAACTTATGACGAGACTTAAGGAGAGTGCAGAAAGTGCAAGGCGTAAGGATGATAGCATCCCGAAGTGAACCAAGGCCGGGTGATGTCGAGGCCCGGGGTCGCTTGACGGTTCTTATACATACGCATTCGAGAAGCCGGGCGTCAAGGAACAAAGGTTTGTGGAAGGAAAGCTAAAATGTTCCTCGTGCCTGCCAATCAGTTTTTTGACATTTGATTGCGGCGTCCGGAAAACGCCGAAAAACGCCGAAACACACAACGCTGACCAAAAGCTCACAACATGTCCCTCAGATGTTTTTTAAATCATTGCACTTTACCACATTTCAATGGGGGGTAAGAGTTTTTTTTTGGTACGTGTTTTTTTTTACCTTGGCAGTTGTGAAGTTGCCAAAAATGCGAAAACGGCCAAAAAACGCCAGAAACAGCACAATCAAATTGTCAATTGGCTGATGCTGCGGGGTTAAAAGACACATTCCAACTGTCTAAATACGCCAATTGTCAAGAGACTGATGTTCCGGTTAGCAGCCGTAGGCGAGTGCGGCGGGGAACGAGATGATTTGTAGCGGGATTAGAGCGCTGTAGAGATCGCTATATCCGTACGTGATGGAAAAGAAGCCAAACCAAAATAGGCATCAAAGACCATGACCGTGCCTAGGCCTGTCAAGGTCTCAGTAATCGTAAAATTGAAGCTGATCGCAAACCTGACTTCGTCCGTTCTCTTCCGCCTTATCCTTAACCCAACTAAGGCCGACCGCTTAAGCCACTGCGTACACGAGTAAGTATGCTTCATTTCTTGCCAAGTGAACTAGATATAATCATTGTGGACGAATCAGAGCCCGCTTCATCGCGGTTAACGTGACAGTTGGTAGTCGGATCCTGTATGAAAGGGATTGAATCATCAATAGATATGTATGTCACAGTTCAACATACTACTAGTCCGGTACCTTCCGGTACCTGCCTTCGCGGCGCCTTAAGAGCTGGCTGGTGACGGCCGATCAAGACGCGCCTGTACGCTCGGTAAATCTTCCAAGCAGGTCAAATTCAGCTTGGGGAGAAGTTCTTCCGGGGTCTTGCGTTACTCCGGTGATGGTTGCTGCGATTTTCCTTGCCGATTTGGCTTCGCTGTTCTGCTAGTGGGATTGAGACCGGTGTCGAGGGTGCTGGGTCGCCCGGAGCTGTACTTGTCCACTTTGTACATTTATTATTCGCTCGCACACACACACATATCTGTATCCACAATAAGTGAATGCCTCCAACCGTTAATTTTTGGGCCAGACCTAGTCTAGTAGTGACATTGGCCCTCTCCTGGGTGACGACGTTGGGATATTCGGTTCATATGAACCCTGTTACTGAAATCCCCTGAAAAAATCACGGTGTTTGGTGGGCCACAAAACAACCCTATATGCCTATTTGGTTTCTCCCACTTCCCACCCCTCCCTAAGATATAGGTTCCGAAACCTGGCGCTTAAAACGGAGGTTCGATGATTTTGGGGTGGACACTGGCCGGGCCGTGAGGGTAAAACACCACTTTCCCGTCGCCCTAGCCCAAATCTGAGTATATACATCTGTCCATATAATCTATACATTGTTCTCTCTGATAGGACTTTCGAAGCACACAAGTATTAAGTAATTGAGATATTATTTCTCGTGCAAGTCAGAAAAAAAAAGTCCACAAAGATCCTTCGCACCTCGATGCCTAAAATTGTGGTGTATACATGATATTGGTAGTGGATGAAAGCGGCTACATGGTGATACCCTATTCATATTTTTATCGCCAGAGCTGACCTCACCGCGAACCCCAAAATACCGAATGTAGCTGGCGATTCTGCGCTTGGACCGGTGATCGGCCAAAAATAGGCTTCAAAACCTCTTGGCGGTGATGTCATCGGTGTCAAACGCTTCAAAAGCCCTTTGACACATCCCATTTTGCAAACCTCGTCCATTCTCGGGCTTTTCGGCCGCCCCCGCCACAGCTGCCTCGAGCTACCCTACAGCCCATGAAAGCTCCATCACCACCCATACCGAAAACCGTCGGTTTCAACCCACCACGCTGTTACCACCACCCGCCACCTCGCCGACACCCCGCAGGTTTTTCTCGGCAAGTGCCGACTGTTGCGCGCGCCGCTCGCCACTCCGCATACCATGCACCGCGCAGCTACGCAGACCAACTCCTGCGCAAATTCTGAGAAGCCCTCGCCTTCTGACCTGTCATTCCCGCCCATTCGACGCCCAGCTACGCTGACGCGTCCACTACTCCGGCTCACCAATCCCTCATCCTCGCGCAGCTCCACCGCGACAACTCCCGGTATCCCGTCACACACCGAGCCTCTGCGCTAACCTCCGCGCAGTGCTACGAACGCCCGCCAACTCTAGCTACGCAGCCCGGCAACCCCCGGCGCGTCAGTTACGCAGTTTAAAATCCGGTTGTCTGACATCACGCCGGCACGCCTGTGTACGTTTGTTTATCAGCTTCTTCCCACTACATCCACCATCGCCGAGACGTCCGCCTTCCCCGCCCTCCACCCCCAAGGCCCATCCTCTACTAGCTAATCCTCGTCCTTATCGACAGTCTTTACTCAAAACTCTGCACCAGTCCGCCGTTTCTGTGGATCAAACGCCGTCTCTGACTGCGCTTCCGCCTCGTATCGTCCACATTCGATCGCCATCGTCCCACAGTCCCCCCCAGTATACTCTAAATCATCCCCACTCCATTCTCCTTCTTCATTCTCCCCTGTACACTCAAAACTCCGCCCTCTGCGCGCATTTCACTCTCGCCCGCCGTTCAGCTCCCTTTCTGTGCTCCTGGCTTGGCCATACCCCATATCCACCTAGCGACGCTCTCGGACGTGTCCCCTGTACGTATTCCAACTCGAAATCCGGCCCAAGCTACCTTTCCCATCCCGCCATTTGCGCACCAACGGAGCGTCGCAGTTCAGCGTCAACCGCATCCTCTCAGCGCCGTCGTTCACCGTTGGTTTTGTTCAAAAGGCGAGGGAGGAGTATAAGCGAGAGGATAGAGAGCTACTGGGGGGTCCAGGTGCGTAAGATACGCATACATCACGTTTTCCCGATTTTCTGACTAATCGCTCTGGCCCCGTGTCAATTCTACCCGGTTTGCCCTGGAATCGCTTCAGGTGAGTCGCCCTACATCCCCTCTCCATCGCAAGACTTGGTGCCACGATTTTACTGACTCCAAAACGGCTCGTTCGTCTTCGTCTCCGCGCCGGTGCCCGTACCGCCACACTGGCGCGTCCCGATCGCTTCGCCGACGCCATATCCGCATTTTATGACCTCGAAAACGGTGGTACACCTATGGTCGCGCGATATCGGCTGCCTCGGTACGTTCGTATAATTTTATTTCGCTTCTTTTCGGACTAATCACGGCTCCCGCTTCCGCCCACGACCCTCGATCCCGCCGATTCCGTACGAACATCTGGGGAGGGATGATGGAATAGTGTTTTGCCGTACCGTGATGTCTAGGCGCCTGTTATTCCCATATATGCTCATTCTCTCGGGTTTTTTTTTGCAGTAATTCGTCTCGTCCTCCCGCGTCTCTCCCCACTTACCTTCGACCTCGGAGAAAGTGAGTATTGCTCCGTCCCCCGACTCTGCATCGCTTCTTTTACGGCATTCAAAGGCGCTTCCTCGTCACCGTCTCTGTGTATCGCAGCACTCGCAGCCCGCGATGGTTATCCCAACGCTATATTTCGATTCAACCGCCCCGCAAAGGGTGATTCTTCTACCTACACTGGATATCGGCCCCACAGATACGTCTGTATAATTCTATTCGCTTTTTTTTTTGACCTGATTCCTCACTCGTATACCTCTAGTCAGCCACGTGTCCGTCTCCCTCAAATTCCTATTCTCTTACCTTCCCCCCCATGCACACCTGTTTACCTGATTCCTGTGTTGCACCGGCGGCGGTGTGCTCAACTCAATGACGCCCACGGGCCTCTTTTTCGAGTCACTGCGCGTCGTTGAGTTGACACGTACTCGCTTATGCACCGAGTGCTTCCACTTGTAACCCTAGCCTATATCTGACTCCATCTATTTCCCAGAGAAATCTCTGGAAACTTGTCACCAAAGCAAATCCGTGAGGCCTGAAGGAGAGAAAGACATGTAAGTTGTTTTATATTCTCGTCACGGGGCGTTCGTATTGCGAGTGCTGGTGCGGGGGTCCGTAACCGGTCTTCCTTCCGTACTATTGGCCACGGCCAACTCACGCATTTTCTTAATTCCTCGTGTTTTTAGACTACGCATCACCACCTCGGGCCGTAATCTTTCAGTCTCGGTCCCAAGGAAACCTCTGGGACCTTTGAGTGACGCCATCCACGTTGCTGCAACTACGTAGATTTCTTGCCACAGACAACCCCCAGCGGCAGCGAGCGTGGAAAAGCCAACACAATGCTGAATAAAAACAATGCAGTCTATTCACTTTTCACTTCCCGTAGATGGCCTGAAGGCTTTAAGCGAATATAGGCAGTTCAAAGCACGGCACAGAATATCTCTTTTGTTTTCTCTGTCATTTGACCCTTGAAACCCTCTTTTAATGTGAACAGAGCTGTATAGATACTGTCCTCCAAGCCAATATCATTGTTGTGTCATTTTCCCCCAAGATTTCACATTCACTATTCCAATTGCACTGGGCCCGTGAAAGCCAAGTGAAAGCTCTGATCGCCAGAGGACCACTTGCCGCAGTCGTGCCGTCGTCAAGGCACGCAATGGCCCACGGCACGGGTACGGCAGCCTCGGCAACTGAATACGGTCATGTGGTTAAAGTCAAGTGACGACGACCTTTCACGGTGTGCAGAGGAAGTGACGAAGTTGTAGTAAATCTAGCTGAACTCACAAACTTTCAGGGAATACCATCAAACTCACGAACTTCCACAACACTAAGAGAAGTAACTAAGTGACGAGGAGGGCACGGACTCCTCTGATGCGGCACAAGCCGGACATGGCACTGGCGGCGCGCCATTTCAGACCTTTTCAGACACGCTCTCATAGTATGACAGTCTACGAGCTTATCATAATTAAGGTTATATGCTATGTCGCGGTCCACATTGGGCTACCGATGTAGTCACACTGTGATGGCAGCATGTGACTACCTCCTGTGTACCAGGCTACCCAAGCGTAACCAAACACATATCTCGATCCCCTCATCTACCAAGGGTAGGCCATGGGTAGACCAATGTGACCCAATGTGACCCAATGTAGCCAGCCTCTGACTACAAACGGCCTCAACGCAGTGACTTAGTCGCCCATGTCAGAGTTAAATCTGGTTTTAGGTATTGAAAGCCGCGCGAAGCGGGAATCAAGTCTTGTCCATTGATCAAAATTTACTTTGGGACTGAGACAAAAGCTATCTTGAATGGGGACTGCTAAAGCACGCCGTGGCCCAGCTGGTTGAGATGCACCTGGTCTCTAGTCATTTGTTTGAGCGAGGTCGAAGTTCGAACCATGTCCCAAATTTTAAAAGACTCTTATGACAAAGCTGTCTTATACCCATCTTATACCCGGATTAAAAGGAAGGTATAAGAGGATATAAGATGTGTTTCACATCTTTCAGTACATTATCTGAGCTTCTAAGAGGAAAGATCCTTAGGTCATAGCCTTGAAATGAAAGTTGGGACATCATAGTGTGTAAATCGGTTTTTTGTCGGTTTAAACCGTGTTTAAACGGCCCCGTTTAAACGCGGTCCCGTGCGCCGCTTAGTGTTAAACGTGTTTAGATTAAACACGCGTTTAAACCGCAATTTGCGTCTGGACGCAAATTATTTAAACAATCGTGCTAGAGATTCTTAAACAACGGGTGTTGCCAGAAGACAAAATAGACATAGGCGCATCAGATGCGCCGTCCAGCAGTGTCCCGGGTCCCTACGCACGCCGCTGCACACGAAAACGGACGAAGGCGGTTGGGAGCCGAATAATGTCACGATTTCCCTAAAAGGACGCCAGATGGGAGATCTACACACTCACCACTGGTCAATGCTGGGTCCGCCCAAGGTCCGCCGCTATTCGCTTCCCAACTCATTAAAGCGGCACAACAACCCCACCTTCCCTTCACCCACCTCCGGCATGCCCACCATGTCCCTCCTCCGAGTCGCTGCTCGTAGTCTTTTTACAGTTCGTCCTCGTCTTGTTTGTCATGCCATGCGACGGGTCACATTCGATCTCCTCTCGCGGCCAAATACTCTCACAGGCCGTATCGCTGCGTTCCACCAATCCTCCATGCACCAATCGACTGTCGAAGCACGTGTCAAGAAGATTATCACGGAGCAGCTGGGTGTCAGGAGGGAAGAGGCGAGTTCCACTTGCCCAGATGTTGACCAACGGTGGAGAATGCTCATCAGACTGGTTGGAAGGTTGTCAACTTCGCTAGCTTTCGCGAGGACCTGGGTGCGGACAGCTTGGATACTGTTGAGCTTGTGATGGCTTTAGAAGAGGTGGGCGTTCTTTACAGCCTCGTGGAAATGGCTTGTTAATTTACTTATTCTCTCGCCGAATGTCAGGAATTTGATACCGAAATCCCAGACGAGGAAGCGGAGAAGATCACGACAGTACAAGCAGGTACGTTTCTAGGTCGACGCCCGGCTCTCGGTTTTTCATCTGCTAACCCCGACAATTTAGCGATCGACTTCATCAACGCTAGCCAAGCTTAGGGAATGGGTAGATGTGATCCCAATAAAGCTGTTCTGGGTCTTGTAACACGCAATTTTTTCGAATTCACACTCGTGCTCATCGTCGGAAGTCTACGGCGATTCCCTTGAGCCAAGTGCCTTGTGATTGTACCCACTCTTCTTCAAAATTCATCTCGGACTCACGACGGAGTGGAGCACGGTGAAACATTGACACCATCATGACGATATTTCACTTCATGTTGTCCTGGCACATTCAGGCCAAGTTCTATGGGTTCAAAATTTCAAAACTACCGGCTCTGGGAGAGTATTTTGCGATTTGCAGCTTAATAAAGCCAATTCCTGCAAAATGACCTTAGACAGGGTGTCGTCATGGACGGTGTGGAAAAGTTAGTGGGGTCACTGTGGAAGGTTTGTGGAACTGTGCTGGGAGGCAATCCCCCGGGAGCGGCTCTGCGCGCGCAGGTGGTGTCGATGTCCGAGGTGCGGGAAGAAAGCATGTCATCATCCCACTTGGTTTTGGGGCCATTGCTGATGCATGGCATTACGAGTCCTCTATCACCAAACCTACATATTCTCAGTCTAGTACATCTCCAAGTTCTTCTTAGTGCGATAAATTTTGTAGAGATGCCGGAATTTCGAATCAATTTGCACAAACACCGATCATTGAATGACTTTCTCAAAAAATATGTCTGGATGATCCCGAACCTCTCTTGTACAAATATCTTCTCCGTTTTTGAATATTTCCACCAACGCACCATGCGTGGATTCAGGGAAAACAATATGAAGCTCGGAACCAAAATAAGCTGTACACATGAAATCATCCACCATCTCATCTCGGGGAGGATATGTTAAAATTATCGAAGTCAATTTTGAACAGGTCCCTTATTGACGTCGTGCAATCCTGTGTACTGCTGAAGGAAAAAGGGACCTGTGCCCCTCCCATCCAATACACATATATTGGGCATGCTGGACAACAATTGTCACAGCTGATCGGAATTTGAAACCACAGCATCCAATCGCACCGTTGTCAGCGCCTGGAATAGGTGTTGCAAATGGTCTGTCAACAAATACAAAAACGATTCATCAAATAACTCTGTGGCCATATTTCGCAAGAATGGCATATTCAAAGCCGACACCAATTTCATCAATGAATCCTCCATGGGGCAGAAAGTTAAATGAGTCAGGTGAGACAACAAAGATCTTTCAAGGCGACGCGTATGAAATCAATGCATTGTATGTATCGCAAAGATAAACATTCAAGTCGAGAAACCGAGGTGAATATGATATAAAAATCAAACAAACGAGGTTTAAAAGAAAACCAGGCATTGTGCAGCTCAAGCACTCTGAGGTTATGACAGAGTGGTGCTGCATACCTTAGGATAACCACCGGTACATTACTGCCTGTTTGTCTTCGGTAAACTCGTCGTTCAGACATTTGGACCATGCTAGTATAATATATCCCCTCCCCCTTAAAAAAAATGTCGCGTCCAATCGAAATGACTGCCAAAGCGGAGCGCATCCTCCAAAAGGAAACGTACCCTCGAAGACCCCGCCAGCAGTAATGGCCCGCTGATGACTCGGTACAGGGAAACAAATATCCAAATCAAAATAGAGAAGAGATGAGGGTTGACAACTAGACAATGGTGCGACCAACTGTTTAGAGTCATCGACAAAATACTGGAGCTAAAATGGCAAAAATATGCCGGAAAAATACGCGAGTAACGGAACTTGGACGGTCCAAAAAGCCACACCAAGAAGTCGACATAAATGATGGATGGTTTTGCCTCGATATACAAAATAAGATCACATTCCCGGCTGCATCTCAGCCAAAGCTGAAGAGCAGACAGAGAATTATGTTGATCAATATATATGCATGACCAAAATGGACAGCCAGACACAAAAACTATGTTCCACGTTCTACAAACCATACGGATGAGGTCACGATAGACGCCATACGTTTCGGAAGAGTGCTTGAATACAGGTAAGGCGAGGTGGAAAATTAACGATAATATCTCCGTCGCCATGTGATTAATGTCGATGAGAGGAGAATGGCCTGTATGATCGACATCAGCGTCATCATAATAAGCCTGTTTACGATGCAGCCATTCGAGCCATCTGATGGCTGTTTGGCGTTGCGCAAACTGATGGCTAATGGCTCGAATGGCTAATAAAATAAAGTCAGTGTATGCTCTTTTCTGCTAGAATAAGTGTCAGTGAGTGTGTTATCACATGTGGAGCTTAAGGAATGCCCCTAGACCGCATGAGACCTCCAAATTCAACAAGATTAACTATTTGGGGCCCACAATCTGGCTGCTATATATGTGAGTGGGACTGGTCACCCATACATGAGCTGGACAACTCAGAGGCAACTCAATGACTCCAAAAATATGGGCAAGAATTGAAGCCATTCGAGCCATTAGCCATCAATTTGCGAAATGCCAAACAGCCATCAGATGGCTCGAATGGCTGCATCGCAAACTCTCTATAATAGGCGACTGGATTACTTCACAAAGGACCTTTGCAGATCCTGAAAGGGATATCGGCCTGTAGCGTACGGTGGCGCCTGCTCTCCTTATCCGAATTCAGTGGGATGTCGACTTGAAGTAGGAGGATCCCCGTTCGACTCGGGGGCGGGCCATAGAGGACGAAGTCACAAGGTGATTTTTTTTTTTAAAAACCTTTCGCTTTTGGATCCCAGGCCCATCACGCATTCCGCCTCATTCGTGTACGGTGGCGGCTCATGGTTCACACGGGACACCAGGTAATGAATATATATATAACACTGCGCGCATCTGCTCGACATCTTAAGCGGCTGCGACCAAATTTGATGCAGAACTCCGTTTGACTCGGGGTGGCGATATGGATAGTCCGACGGTGAGAGGATGCTTTTTCTTCAACTTTTTCGTGGGTATTTTTTCAACGCGAGTTCGGTTCGTGCTCCACATTTCGCATCTCTCTCTCCTGACCCAGCCACCCAACCAGCTAATGGAAGTATCGGCCTGTAGCGTATGGTGCGCGCCTGCTCTCCTTAACATGGGGGAACAGGGAGGAAAGTCATTGAAGGAAGACCCCCCCCGTTCGATTCGGGGGGCGGGCCATTGGGTAGTGAAGGTGTTTTTGTCGTTAGATTTGCTTTTTTTATTTCAGTCCCTTCATGCTCACCATCGTTTTTAGGGTCACATTTAATTTAATTGTTCAGTTTTGTGCTTGCTCAAGGATTATATGTATGATCACACTGACGGTGAAGCATATATTTCACTTACCGCAGCTCTGACTCCTACTGCACAAAACGAACAGACCATTTCAACCACAAGCTAAAGACGATATCGGCCTCAAGCACACGGTGCGCGCTTGCTCTTCTCAGAGTGGGGAAACGCTGAGGTGATGCAGTCAGACCCCCGTTCGACTCGGGGACGGGCCATTGTCCCTAAAGTCATTTTTCTTTCAATTCTCTCTTTTTGATTCAAGTCCCGATCACTCGAGGTGGGATCTTTGGATTGGGCGAGTCTATCAATCTTGCATCATGGGGCTAGTGAGCGCGGTGAGCGTGGTGCTGGGCGTTGTCCTGGGGTCTGGCACCGTTCTCTAAACGCGTCTACGGAGTAGGAAGGGGAGAGGAGGGAGGGAGATGCAAAACATACCTTTGCATGAACGAACCGAACGATCCGCAAAAATACCAGCTGTATTCTTCATTGACGCTTGCACATAGTATACGTACCTCTTGATCAGACAGAACCGTTGTGCAAACGAATGCATACTCGTTTGTGAGCCTGTGGCATACTTTTTTGTGGTGTTCTTGTTAGATACGGATGCCCGACTTTCCCGACGGGCCTGACGTCCGTTTTGGATGTCATCCATTCTCTTCCTACTCCTTCGCCCAACGACCCCGACGCCGCACTGGCCGCAGACTCAATCCATTAATATAATCCCGCCTGGCGGTGCCCGCGCCGTGCACCACTCCGCCTCGGCGTGCGGTGCTGCTGGTGCGCCCCCACGCCGCCTCAGCCGTACGTCGTCACGCCGCCGCTCGAACGAACGCACTTACCCAAACTCAAGCTAATAGAAATATGGGCCTGTAGCGCACGGTGCGCACCTGCTCTTCATTGTCCGATGGTGCATTGAAGTTGATGCAGGAGGACCCCGTTCGACTCGGGGGCGGGCCATAACGAATTGTGGGGGAGACTTTTTTCTATCCTCATCATCGGATCGGCACTGAGGCCAATTTTGCCGACGTCAGGTCGGCAAGCGGTGCTGATCCCCGTCGGCATGGGTCAGCCGATGTCAGGCACACTCTGCCGACGGGGCTACGGAACGCAGTGAGTCAAGGGGGTCCAAAATGCGAAAAAAACATATCACCTACATATTTTTTTTTCGGGGGTCCCAGGGAACGTGCCATCAAATTTCCTTTTCAGGATGAGTGCGTTCACAAAAAAAATCCGTCATGATTGATTATGTAATAGCCGTCTGCAGGCAGCTAGTTCCATGAAACCAAGTGCCAATAGCTCCTATGCTTTCTCTGGTGTTTCTTCCCCCCACAGCCCTCTCAAATTCAATGTGATCAATTTCTAGACAGCCGATGTGATACTTAGTACTGTGATACATCAAACTAAGGTCTTCGAGCTGTGAGAGTCAGCTTGAATCACTTCCACCACATTTTATGAGGAGGTTGGGGCCCTCTCAATTTGTCCCAGTCCAGGTGAAGTTTTTGATATTGAATTCATTGACATAGTTTGCAATTGTGTACATTTGATTTTTGATGTACTTGCCAAACTTTGGCCAAACAATCCCATATGGGTGAATATGCCTGTAGGAGCCTTGCAATGACTCCCGATAATGAGGCTGACATACAATACAATGGATTGTATGCCATTGGGCGCCGATTTGACCTCTCCCGACCAAAAAAAACTTGTATACAATTTTTTTTTTCAGGGGGTCCGCTGGACACCCCCTCAAGGTGATATGATCCGTTCTTATCCTTGGACCCCCTTGCAGTGAGTGCTATGACAATCCTCAAAGGTCGGACGCACTTACCCGACCGCCAGCGATGTTTTATTTATCGAAACTCTAGCTCGCACTTCAAATACTGACACACCTAGTGACCCGTCAACCTATAGAAATATCGGCCTGTGGCGCACGGTACGCGCCTGCTCTTCCTGTACTGTGAAAAGCAGGTGATGCAGGAGTACCCTTGTTCGATTCGGGGGCGGCCATTGATGGCGAGAGTGGGGTTTTCTTTTTCTTTGGACCGACTCGGAGTCGTATTCATCATTGGTAATTTTTCGGCGCGAGGTCGGTTTGTAAGCAGCAGAGGTGAATATGTGTCCTGAGCCCAGCCATAGAAGTGATTGAGAAACAGCATGCCAAAAAATCTAAGAGCATATCCCTCAAAGGAACCTCAGGTGGGCCCACATCATGTGCTAGGCAATATTGCGAGTAATTGAGGAGAGTGGGGGGAGGGCCATAATGCCTGTGCCTGTAATCCACAATATTTTGACTGCCAGATATGTGAGCAGGGTGCACATTATTTCCGTTTGTGCATCGGGATATTGCTACAGCTGAACACGATCCAAGTACTCCTGGGTGGTGTAATGTACGAGTCGCAACGCCGACAGCTGTTCGATTCAAAGCTATTGGAAGATCAGCTCGGGAACCTAGTAACTTAGGATTACTGACAAATCGTGAAAGCCATTCAAATCCTAGCGTAACGTGAGCATGCAGAACAGAGGCAAGTGCATACGCACCTGCTTCATATCCGGTCTTGCGCGGCACCGAACACATGAAGACTTCAATCGGCCGCTTCGCGGTGCCCGGGATATGAGCGTCGCTCTATGGATGGTACTGTCAACTGAGAGAGGAGCCGAGACGAGGGCACACGCGCCTTGCCCCTCGTTGGAGGAAGTCCGAGAGCGACGCGGAGTTCATCCTCGCTAATGGCGTTCGGGATGTCGGTTTTGGTTCCGAGAATTAGGAAGGGACGTTCGACAGCTCTGGAGCCGTGAGAAGCGCCGCGAGCTCGGCGGTGGCTCAGGAAGCCGTGCAGCGTCGGCACTGTCCACAAGGTAGACGATGGCGTCTGCCACGGAGAAGTAATCTGTCCAGAGACGGCGCCCTAGCGAGGTGGTTTTAAACCGGCGAGTTAACTTAAGTCTTAGGTCGAGTATGTGCGCCGGCTTACCCCGCGGATGTCCGCCAAGATCGAAGGAGGAAACTTCGAGGTTGCCGATGGTGAATTCCTCCCAGGCTGCAGAGCAGGTTACCGTTAGCCGGCCCAGGAAAGACGCGAACCAAGGGGACGTACATGGCATCAAGGTCGGCCCTAGAGATACGAACCTCCCGTTTTGAGTGCGAAGAAAAGTGTCTGGGGAACACGTGGGTTACGAGCCAGTAGCACAATAACCACAAGGCGCACACACAGTTTTCCCGGCGTTGTCGAGACCGAGGACGAGAAGTTTAGAACACTTGCGAATGAGACCTTGGAGAGCTGAGTCACTGGCTGTAATGAAGAAAAGGAGTGGGTACCGAGTCGGGCGAGTGCATTCCAGAACCAGGCAATTCCAAACATCGCAACGGGATGCGCGGACGCAGGATGAACCAAACGATCAGGAATTGGTTTAAGGCGCAGCGTTTCTAGGACAGGACTACGTGGCTCGACTGTATCTGACAGGCAACGCCGCTGGTGCCTCCACGTGTCCTCCACGTCGGGACGCCGCCGTAGATTTCGGAGCGCCGATAGGGCTGGAACAACGAAAATACAGGTAGGTATCGCCCAGACGTAATATATGATTACCATGCGACTTGGAATTGCTCGTGTCGAAGAAGGAGAGTGGAAAAAAGTAACTTGTGACAGTTGCAAAATTGCCGAGCTCGAGGGTTTTACTTTGGGTAGGATCGGCTTTAATCGGTTTTCAGACCGATTTGCCATCGCCGTTGGAATGGCGGGGTTCCCCCCCTTCCGACCTGTCATTCCTGCCCATTCGACGCCCAGCTACGCCGACGCCTCCACTCACCGATCCCTCATCCTCGCGGCAACTCCCGGTATCCCGCCACACGCCGAGCCTCTGCGCTAACCTCCGCGCAGTGCTACGCACGCGCGCCAACTCCAGCTACGCAGCCCGTCTCCCTAACCCTGCGTAGCCCGGCAACCCCCGGCGCGTCAGTTACGCAGTTTAAAATCTGGTTGTCCGACATCACGCCGGCACGCCTGTGTACATTTGTTTATTAGCTTCTTCCCACTACATCCACCATCGCCGAAACGTCGTCCGCCTGTGCTGCTCCCGCCGTCCACCCCCAAGGCCCCTTACATCCTCTACTACCTAATCTTCGTCCTTGTCGACAGGCCTCTACTCAAAACTGTGCGCCAGCCCGTCGTTTCTGTGGATCAAACACTCCGTCTCTGACTGCGCTTCCGCCTCGTATCGTCCACATTCGATCGCCATCGTCCTACAATCCCCCCAGTATACTCTAAATCATCGCCACTCCCTTCTCCTTCTTCATTCTCCCCTGTACGCTCAAAACTCCGCCCTCTGCGCGCATTTCACTCCCGCCGTTCAGCTCCCTTTCTGTGCTCCTGGCTTGGCCATACCCATATCCACCTAGCGACACCCTCGGACGTGTCCCCTGTACGTATTCCAACTCGAAATCCGGCCCAAGCTACCTTCCCCATCCCGCCATTTGCGCACCGACGGAGCGTCGCAGTTCAGCGTCAACCGCATCCTCCCACCGCCGTCGTTCACCGTTGATTTTGTTCAAAAGGCGAGGGAGGAGTATAAGCGAGAGGATAGAGGAGTTTGGGGAGCTACTGGGGGGTCCAGATGCGTAAGATACGCATACATTCACGTTTTCCCGATTTTTTCTGACTAATCACTCTGGCCCCGCGCCAATTCTACGTGGTTTGCCCTGGAATCGCTTCAGGTGAGTCGCGCTACATCCCCTCTCCATCCCAAGACTTGGTGCCACGATTTTACCGACTCCAAAACGGCTCGTTCGTCCTCGTCTCCGCGCCGGTGCCCGTACCGCCACACTGGCGCATCCCGATCGCTTCGCCGACGCCATATCCGCATTTTGCGACCTCGAAAACGGTGGTACACCTATGGTCGCGCGATATCGGCTGCCTCCGGCCGTACCGCGATGTCTAGGCGCCTGTTATTCCCATATATCCTCATTCTCTCGGGTTTTTTTGGCAGTAATTCATCTTGTCCTCCCGCGTCTCTCCCCACTTACCTTCGACCTCGGAGAAAATGAGTATTCCTCTGTCCCCCGACTCTGCGTCACTTCTTTTACGGCACTCCAGGGCGCTTCCTCGTCACCATCTCTGTGTATCGCAGCACTCGCGGCCCGCGATGGTTATCTCAACGCCATATTTCGATTCAACTGCCCCGCAAAGGGTGATTCTTCCACCTACACTGGATATCGGCCCCCACAGGTACGTCTGTATAATTCTATTCGCTTTTTTTTTTTGACCTGATTCCTCACTTGTATACCTCTAGTCAGCCACGTGTCCGTCCCCCTCAAATTCCTTATTCTCTTACCTTCCCCCCCCATGCACACGTATTTACCTGATTCCTGTGTTGCATTGCCTCAACCAAGGCCTGCACCCCCACTCACCTTCGCAGTACACCGGCAGCGGCGTGCTCAACTCAATGACGCCCACGGGCCTCTTTTTTCGAGTCACCGGCGTCGTTGAGTTGACACGTACTCGCTTATGGCCCGAGCGCTTCCACTTGTAACCCTAGCCTATATCTGACTCCATCTATTTCCCAGGGAAATCCCTGGAAACTCGTCACCCAAGCAAATCCGTGAGGCCTGAAGGAGAGAAAGACATGCAAATTGTTTATATTCTCGTCACGGGGCGTTCGTATTGCGAGGTGCTGGCGCGGTGGTCCGTAACCGGTCTTCCTTCCGTACTGTTGGCCACAGCCAGCCCACGCATTTCTCAATTCCTCGTGTTTTTAGACTACGCATCCCCACCTCGGGCCATAATCTTCCAGTCTCGGTCCCAGGGAAATCTCTGGGACCTTTGAGTGACACCATCCACGCTGCTGCAACTACGTAGATGTCTTTCCACAGACAACCCCCAGCGGCAGCGAGCGTAGAAGAGGTTTGTTTCTCTTCCTCATCATTATACCTTCCAATCTCGATCGGCTAGCTAACAAATATTATATTCTGTGGGCGTGATTCAGTCGTGGACCGGAACATACGGGTGGCAGAAGCTGCAAGCATCTAGTCATGAATTATATTTGTGCCATCGATGAGTGATGCACAGGTATCCGCGGCCTCGGTACGTCGCATTAATTTAATTACTCTTCTGCCCTAATTGTGCCGACTTTTTTTTGGGCTTCCCGCAGCGCCGGCGATTTTTTCGATCTTTCAAGGCTCCGCGAACTACGCGGTTTGGACGCGTGGATCTCATTCTTCCGACGCTATTACTGCTTCAATTTACCAGCCCACTCATTCAGAATTTCAATGTCCCAAGCTCCACGTATGCTATTCCATTCTACTTTGACAATTCCCAACGGGCTTTATGTCTCCGTATAGAGATTCCTGTCGTATTCTTCATCTCCCAGATGCATTGGAACTCCACTGCGCCGTTACGCGCCGCACCCCGGCGATTTATATATTTTTCGGCGTCCCGCAGACCACGCCGTTGGAACGTGTGAGTCTCGTTCTTGCGCGGATATTCCTGCTTTGCCTTGCCTTTCACGTTGTCTGACCAGTTCTCATGCTGATCGCACTCCCTAGGCTCTGTTTATTGCATATATCGACCGTTTCCGACATCTCGGCGGCGCGTAGTACTGGTTTCAGCTTTTTTATTCCATTTTAGGACGTCCCGCGAGCGAGGGTTTCATACACCGCGCCACTGAAAAGCAAGCAAGGTGTTGTATTCAGGAAGTATGTAGCCTCGCTCACCTCGCTCTCGTTGGGCCACGTCCGGGACCTCGGCCCGCATCCCATCTCTCATGTATAGCCCGCTCCTCGAAGAGCTCTCCCTCCATAGTCTAGGCCACGACACCATCATTCCTTCGTGCAGCGCCTCCAATCTGCATCCCGCACTCCACACTCTCACTCTCTCGTTCATCCCGGACGGCAGCCTGCGCCAACTTCGATACCTTTGCACGCGTTCCCGGCGCTGGAGCGCCTCGTGTCCGCAATGTCGAAGCCGCTGCAATCATAAACCTGCTGTCTATATCCGGGGTCTGACCGAGCCTCCACACTCTTACGCTTTGCCCCGTTGACTACCGCGAACTCTACCCATGTTACATGGCCGCATCGAGGCGAGTGTCCGCTGGCGACCTTGGAAATTATTTCCGCGCGGGCCATCGACATCACCTCTCTGTCATGGCTGCAGAAGCATGTCGCAATGATTAAGCAGTTGCCGAAAAGTTTAGTCTACCCAGTGTACGATGATTACGATGGGAACGATGATTACTATTGACACCACCCCAGTAAACTGTTGGCGGAATTATTACTCAGATGTACTATCCCCCAAAATCCCAAACAAAGCAGGCGGCGGAAAGAGGCGGCGGACATGCGGTTTGTGGGTGAAGTGAAGCAAACGGCGCCCGTGCGAGAAGACACGCTCGACGGCGACAGAAGTGGCTTCCGTATGTATTGATTAATGTTTAGTGTTGTGGAATGAAGCATAAGAAAAATACTTACATGGCACACTAAGATAGGCCAGCACAAGCTGATGAAGGATGGGACATTCGCGTCGATGGGCCCACCACCATTTCATGGGGTCATCAGTTTTTACGCGCAGAGCAGCCAGATGGTCAGCACCCGTCGTGCCGTCACGGCCGTCGGCTCCAAAACCCGCGGGTACACGGTTCGGGTACGCGGGTTGAGCACGGGTCTGAAATCGCAACCCGTACCCGTACCCGCCCACACCCGCGGGTACAAATCCGCGGGTGTACCCGCGACCTGTGTCCATCCTTAAGGATTGGACGTGTGAACTTGGATCTTTCTCGAACTTGTATCATTATAATAATTAGCTCTGTCGTATATTCGGTGGTTGCTGAGATGGGCGTGAACGCTCGGCGCAAGCTCAAGATTTTTGATAAAGAGAGGAGTGAAGCCATTGTCGTGAACGGCCCGGGCTCAATTCGAACGAGCAGCTCGCACGTAATACGTCAATTCCAAGACGAATAACGTAGTGCGGGTGCGGACCATCCGCTGATAAGCCTGGATGATGATCTGTGTATTCGGACAAATTATTTGTTCTCTGTCAGGCAGGTCTACTATATCCACTTAAGTTAATAGTGTTGAATAGGGGCCGGCAGCGCACAGTTGAAGTACTACTCTGATGAACGAAGATATTGAGGAAGGAAATGCACATATATATGCCGCAGAAGTCAACTTGAGCAGACCATCAGTTTCGAATTTGATGGCTGGTTATTCGTCACGGGGATTCAGAGGCGAGCTATAGTCGGATGATTGGAAAAAATGTCCAGAACAGATACTCCCATCCAGAGCTCTGATCCCTGCTAGATTTTGCCTGGCCACGCTGTTTCCTTGTGCACTGCCGTTGGACGATGTTTTTTTTTTGTCTCAAGATATCGTTGACACGCTTCAGAATCACCATCGTCTGAAAACTGCGACAGCTAAAGATGAAACACCGTGCTTGTCGTTGGAAACATCGGGAAGCGCGACGCGCCAATTGCTACTGATACTGATTCGAAAGAAAAGCGACGTCTTTTCTACATCAGTGGGTGCTCTATCCAGAACGGTAGGGTTTGATCAGGTCGGCTCCTATTCTCCGGTTTTCCTTCGTCGCCCGCTTGGTTTTGCTTGCATTGGTGCTCAGTCCCTCTGCAAACCTACACAATTGTTACTGTTAGAATGACTGTGTGTAGGTTCTTAGTCTCTCCTAGACAGACGCTACAACCATTGAAGCTCGTACCTCGCATGTTGTAGTCTGTTGATTTCCTTGATCGGTTGATTGGTGCCCAACGTTATCACATAATCATCGGAGTTTGAAATCTCAATACAAACGCGCGCTGTGCCCTCTTTGTTATGATTAAACCCTAAAAACCTCGTCCAGAGAGCCTGGTGAGTCATTCAATATGTTCTATGCATGTATGATATTTTTCTGAGCTCGCTACATACATCTGAAGTTTTGCGACGCGCTTGTGGGAGCCATCAGCTGATCCCATCAGCTTTCGGCGGTTTCCGTGGGCTCAATGTTTTCAGCACTTGTTGGGAGGATTAGCAAAATCTGAGGAGACTGGATGTTTAATACATGTCTGAAAGCCTCAATTCTCCGAAAGAATCACATTTTACGAAGTCTGCGTCGCGAAACCGCGCGACGAAACTTTAAAGTTCGACGATTATATAATAAGGGCGGGCACCAATCACCGGGGCGTGGTAAACTACAGACTAGTAGGTTCTTCAGTTTTCAACGCCTCACCCACTCACCGCTGTGTAACTACTTGGCTTCTTGAAGAATGTGTTGCCTCAAAAGTTCCCTGTACCGTTGCGGAATTCGTGTGAGGGGATACAATATTCAAATTTCCTACTTGCAAGACATATATGATGTATCTACTTTATGAGATACCCGTTTGCGCGATCAACTCCTTGCTGTTAGAAACGATTTCCGTGGCATTGGGAATCGGGGCTTGAAAGAGCATCGAAACAGGGGTGGGTGGCTGGATATGCGTTGAGGTGAAATGGCAAGGATATCCGGCTGGAATTCAACTCACACCATGATCCCGGCATTGATGCTCTCATCCAGACTGGGAATGATAGGGGCACCATTGTGGTCGTAGAAGGGCTCGATTGAGAGCGCCCAGAGGATGCTGGCGCAGTCGATGAAGAGCGAGTCATTCGCGAGATGACGCCCGACACAGTTCCTAAGGGAATTTAACCATCATTCCACCCGACATTGTGGAGGAATCATACCTGCGCCCAAAGCCAAACGTGTTGTGGCCCTCATCCTTGGTCTCGGGAATAACGACAGCCAGTCGGCCGTCCCCGTCCAAATGGCGAGTGGGCTCGAATAAATCCGCGTTATGACCATAGACTTCCGGGTCTCGGTTCATGGCCCTGAATGGGTTGTAGGTCTGGATTAATCACAAACATACCAGATCATACCACACATTTGCAATCACGATTGAGCCCTTGGGAATGAAGTGGCCTTCGTAGTAGTCATCTTCCATCAGTCGATGTGGGACACCTGCATACAGGAGAAAGTCAACCTCGTTGTATCGTACATGGAGCTTGGACAGTCATACCGATTGGAGCCATAGGCGCCCAACGCAAGGTTTCTTTGATTAATGCACGTATGTAGGGTAAACTGTTATAATCCGCGAATGTTGGCATTCGGGAACGTCCAACCACTGCATCTAGTTCCGTTTGGGCGCGTCTCTGTACTTCCGGGAAGGACAGTAAGGCAAAGAGGAAACCAACCAAGGACCGTTGATGTCTGGATAATTGCACCGTACGTATCAGCGCGAGAATCTGTAGAGGGCGGGTTTATTACCGTATCAGTTCCAGCCCCACTTGGATGATTTAGACTGACGGGCGTGTCACAAGGATTTAATTGAACTCACTACAGCGTTGCAGCAGTCCATGCCGATTCTTTCTCATTCAATCCGTGTCGATCCTTTGTTTCAAGCATATGTGCGCAGAAACCTGAGAGTTGGTGGCCTTGTGCCTGCACTCATCCATCATTCAGCTGTTAAACACGGATGACAGGAATTAAACTCACTACCCGATTGCTGACTTCATTGAAGAGCCCCCGAAACATTGCGTCGTCGATGCTGTATTGTTCAAGCACGTCTCGCTTCCATTTTGCCATCCACGAGGGAAGATACTTCATCCATGTGAAGTATTCCACAAGATAAGCACCCGGATATGCTGCGTTGACAAGTCTATCCGCGAAATCATTTATACGCGTAATGTTTGGGTCTTCCTCGGAAAGAAGGGCTGGCGTGTCGTAAACCATGGATAAAACGACAGAGGCCGCGGTTCTGATAGCCGTCAACATTGAATTCATTGGATTGCACAACCGCATGAATACCTTCGCAAATGACTGCCCCAAGCAGTTGGATTAACCAGCAAACTGTGGGTGAGCAAAACTGCCTCCTTTGACTGGATTGCATGGAATTTATGGGC
Organism: Mycena rebaudengoi; assembly: GCA_029282285.1. Taxonomy (NCBI): domain Eukaryota; kingdom Fungi; phylum Basidiomycota; class Agaricomycetes; order Agaricales; family Mycenaceae; genus Mycena; species Mycena rebaudengoi. The sequence goes on along the minus strand of JARJCX010000289.1, from coordinate 139,803 downwards.
GAAATTTTTGCTCAGGGCTTCTTGTGCAACGCGCCTCATTATTCGCCAGCTAATCATATCGTCAGACATTATGCAGAGTCGGGAATAAAAATGCAAACAGACGTGTCTCCATAATGACTCATCGCAAATAAAAGTCCACCCGTCATCATCTCAGACGCGACTATGTTCCCGGGACGATCCGAGTATATTAACCCTCTGCGGTCGAGGAGATCGGCGGCGGTTTTCGCATTGTTTAAAACAATGATTGGTTGACCCGCAATGTCAAGATACACAATTGACCCTGCGAGATAGTTTAATTTCTCAAAGTTCAGTTTGAATAGGTACAAACTGACCGTACGTCTTCCAGCCAGTGAACTTGAGCCAGACGCGTGATGACAACTGGAACAGATTTCCGAAGAAGACAATCCCTGGTGGGCCAGGTGGTAATTTTGCCCCCCGTTTAGTTTTGAAAAGTCTCAGCAGAATTGCGCCGAGGACCACTAAGGACCCAAGGGCAACTGATTGTAAAGTTCGCAACGAAGAGTTCATCAAGCGACAGAACACTTAGATTCTGTTTATAATAGGTGTTCTACTTTTACGTAATTGTCCGATGGCTTGTCGGATGCTCAGTCCGGAAATTGCGGCGGTATGCTTAGTGTTCGTTAAGTTCCCGGATCTGCTGTCAGATAGGGGTTCCACACCCACCAGACGGTGCCTTAATTCCCTGTGCACTCCAGACGTACTGTCGAACTTTGCCGCTTGTGGCCGTGTCGTCTCCTTGAACTGAATAGCTTCTATCACCGCCTGTTGAGCGGATTGGGAAACTGGGTTGTTGCCACATTCTCAGCATTCTGACTGTCAACGGCCCCAGCTCATCTGCGGAGGTCCAGGCATTGGCAAGTCGTAAATCACCGGCGTTCGTCTGCTTCGCGCTATTTTGTACGGCGCCAGCATTCGATGAAATGAACGCATCCGCTCAAGTTTATTTCCGTTGTAGTCCAACAAATCAAAAGTGCGCCACGTTTTTGCCTCCTCAAACGCCATGTTCCGGATACTTTGCAATCCCGGAGTGCAAGAGGTAGGCAAGTCGTAAATCACCGGCGCTCGTCTGCTTCGCGCTATTTTTATACGGCGCCAGCATTTCTCCGTACTTTGAGGAAATGAAAGCATCCGCTCAAGTTTATTTCCATTGTAGTCCAACAGATCAAAAGTGCTTCACGTTTCCTCAAAACGCCATGTTCCGGATACTTTGCGATCCCGGAATGCAAGAGGTAGGGGTCCGATCCGATCGTGTTTTGGGCTTGGACGGCGTCTGATCCAACTACCTCGGACCGGATGTTGACTGATGGCAAATCGACGTCCTGACATTCCCCGATCGAAGGAAAGCTGAAATGGCGCTCCGAATAGCCGCTCGCTTGGAGGGGGAGGGGGTACAGCTATACTTCGGAGGTTGATTCAAGGGGTTTCGGCCCACCCACCTCTTGGCGGGGCGAAAACGGAGGAAGCGCTTGGAATTCATAATTGTACAGCGGGAATTACATGCGCGTCATCTCGATTGATAAGAACTTCAGTCAGTTTTGGAAATTTACGCGTCAAAGTTGTGAAAAGTCCCTATTCAAGAGTTGACAATATAGTCAAATGGGGAATATATCCAAATTGGGTAGCGAGGAAGTAGTGTGATCGGGATTGAACGGATTACGTGCACAGGGGTGAGTGGTGCTCAGCAGCAGCATCAAGTGCTGGGCGGTTGCGCAAGAGCTGCCATCCTCGGCATCCCCTCACAGGAGCGAGGAGTCAACTGCGACACAATTATTCATGAAATTTCGGAGATCTTCAGGTCCCGATGGTGGTGCTTCCCGGCCCACAGTCGGAGTACCTGTAATTGAGCCGGGGGGGGACGAAACAGTTGATAGGGCAAGAATATTTCACGTAGCCGTCGGCGAGATGGACCGTATGAGACACTATGTAGGTATTCCAGAAATTCGAAGGTGACCCTCAGTATTTGTCTCGGAATGCTGGGGAGGACCTGCAAATTTAGCTTTTATGTGTCGTGCCAAGATGACATTCAGCGATCATTACCTTTCGGCGTCCCCATTTTCCATGCCACCTGGATTTGGTGGCCTGGATGCCGACTTCATCCTCCCCTAAAAAACAATGGAGCTGTGTTTCATTTCCACCGCCATTTGATGAGAACAACTTGAGAACAGGACTCATGTCATCGTCCGGTGGGCTGGGCATCCGATAACATGGGCGTTTTCTGGTGCCCGATGTCTGGGAAAATGATATAAGAGTCTGCTTCATAGTCCTTGAGCTTATCCTGAACTTTATTCAAGCTGAATATGATGCAAGTATCGAAACCTTCCCGTAAGTCCCTGGAGTACATTTTCAACATCCCATATTCAGTAATAATTTGAAGCGTCAGCACACACGTCGGGAGGCACGAATGGTCGACCGCCTTTGAGTCTCTCCATTGTGCTAGCCTCAATAATTCACGAATTTGAGGTGTTTTGGGGCCTTCACCTGGAGAGACTGGACTACGACTATCATTCCCGGAACGATGTACGCAATTACAGCTGTTCGTTCCCTCCCTGTGGCTCTCCCCCCTCGATTCATCGCCCTCGGCCTCGGACGAACACTCATATACCTCATCCTTCTCATCTACACCTTCACTTCATCCAACCAGATCAGCGGTGTCGCAGAGGACAGGATCAACAAGCCCGATCGGCCCATTCCATCTGGCCGCATATCGCTCCGAGGGGCATACATCCGCTGGTACGCTAGCACTGGCGTCTTCCTAATCCTAGGCGCAGCGGAGGGCGTGCTGCCGTGGACTGTTCTCTGGGTTCTACTCACAATCGCCCAGAACTTCACCGGCTTCGGACAGCACTGGTTCACTAGGAACGCAGTCTTCATATCCCTCGGAACACTCTGCATCATGCAGCCCATGTGGGTGCAATTTGCGCCAAACAACCCTCGCGAGTGGCAATGGGTACTCACGCTGAGCCTGTCGAGTGGGATCTTATTCCAGGTGCAGGACTTTCGCGACATCGTGGGCGACAGGGCTACGGGCAGGAACACGCTACCGCTTGCGTTGGGTGAACGCAGCTCCCGTCGAGTCATGGCCGTACTTTTTGTCTTGAGCCCAGTATTCTCCTCGGTAGTCGACTTCACAAGTGGCTACTGGGGTTATGGATTGGGATTGGGTATGCTTTACCTAGCGTACCGTATTCTTCAAGGCGCCTCGAAGGAGTACGACCACCAAACATATATGGTCAGCACCTGCTTCCCTGCTAGGTAGTTGGGCTAATAATTCAACAGATGTTCACCTATCTGTTCTTCTGCGGCTGTATCGCCGTTTCATATGATAGATATTTCCGTGAACCACATGATGTCGAGTCTTTTGTCAATTATTTTGCCAGTCTTGTTCGCCTGTTTCTTAGTTTTCCGAGTCGTATATTCAAATCTTTTCGCATAAAATTGTAGATCCAAGGCTGTAGAACGAGTTAAAATCTTCCCATTCATTCATTCAAATACTCCGTGTGCGCACATTCCGGCATGGTCAACTTCCGGTAACCTTGTTTCCCGTAGCTGCCCAGAGCTTGGATTAAAGTTCGTTGGCAATTGAACTTTTGGGCAATTCCAATTCCCAAGACTCCATTTATTGGCCGCGTGATAGATTAAACGGACGAGCCAATGGGCGGGACCAGGCATTGCCGGTAGCGCCCAAACAAGCGCCATCAAAGTTCATCCAGGAGATATGGAATATCGCAGACAAGATGTCCGTGAAAAGATATTAAATGTCCCTTGAAGAGACGCCTGAGGAGATATCCGACGGAATATGAAATGCTACCGAGGGAGATATGAGATTTTACTACCAGTGGCTTTTGCAAAGAGAATGGGAGACATGAATCAAGTGATTGAAGGCCATAAACGAGTGGATAAGACCCTGGATAATATTATAGCCCCGCATAGTCCTATGTCAGATCATGCTAGGTTGTAGTCTACGGCACATCGGCCTACAGAATGTACCCATTGGCCATTTATCGTCTACGACCCTCACCTTCGAGAGACAGTAGATATTTGGTCACTGAGTAACAGCTGCTTGGCAGAGTGCGCAGATCTACTAACAATCTCGGTCATCCCGGGGCCAGAAGAATTTCCACTAAATATATGTTGGCCCCAGGCCTGCTCTATCTTGGCTGTTCTGGAGCCGTCTCGACTGTCTCTTTCTCTCTTTGACTTCTCGAAACTACGCGTCTAGGACGGATCGATGAATGCTCTCCCCACGTCGGCACGGAGACGTCGAATCCAAAGATGGCTATCATTAGGCCAAATCACAACGCCGTTGCGCGAAAGCATCCCAAAGAGGCCAGATAGAACCATCCATCCATTGTCATCCAGAGTGGCATGGGTCTCAAACATCGAGGCCAAGTTTCGAATTGGCGCGCCACTGTTGCCACGAATCCATTAGGTCGACGAGGCCTCCGGAGCGCCCAGGAAGACGCTCAGGTCATCCACGTTCGTTGAGCTCCACACTCAGAGGTGCATGGAACAGATCCGCAAAAACACGTCCAACGGCGTCAGTGAGGCGTAGGTACAGGGAAGGAGTCATAAGGTGGGAGACATTATCCGAGAAACACCGATCTTGAAGGGAGGTAGGTATATTCCGGCGCGGTCTCGTTAAGAAACATCCGGGGTCCGACTACGTACATCGCGTCTAATGATGTATGCTAAGCATACTCGCAACCTTCAGCTGTGGTCCGGGGGTTGTTGGCAAGAGCATATGTTTAGAAGTTTGTGCGCGCACCTGCCCTCGTGGTTGGATCGGTTCCTTGATATTCGGCTTTTGTTTCGTGTGCGAATTGGTCCTCGCACCGCCGCATCTCCTCCAGCCCGCTCGGCCACTGTCCTGAACCTGCGCTTTAGACTGCTCCACATCACTTAAAGTACTCCCTTAGACTCGGACTCGGACGTAGCGCATGGTGCGCTGACTGCCCTATGAATGCGATGATCCTCCATAGATCGACGCTGTGCATTGGGCACCCTTCCGAGTTGGGGCCCTTGTTGTGGAGGTGAGCTTGGGCGTTTGCGGATGGAAATGGGCAGAGCAACATACCGGCTCCAGCTCGTGAATGAGAATGCGACAAGAGAGGAAAACGGAAGCCGCAGTGGGTAATAGCTGATGTTGTATGACGAGAGGATGTATGCCCCGGGCGTGACACGCTAGAGGGAGGCTCAATCTGTACAAGGTCGTGTACCTGTCCACCTAGATCTTGGGAGGTCATTCACTGCGCCGAAAGTTGGAAATGACTTTGTTGCGTCGGGGTATTGGACGCTCCGAGGGCGTATTATACTTTTTCTTAGACTGTGACTCGTTTCTGGAATCACCGCAGACAACCACCGTGAGAGATAGGAAGGTGACTCGGTGCTTCGAGAGTCGAGTGTACGACCTGAGGAATGAATGAAAGACCCAGATTGAGAAGGAGACATAGGCAAAGAAGGGCCGGCGTAGTTTCAGCAGAGAACCAGAGACTAGCGCAGGCGGTACGATGGCCGAGTCGAAGGCAGATAACCAGCAGGTTCGTGTTTAATACAACAGATATTGATCCCGAAACTTCAATAGCAGCCAGCAACAAAAACGCGAAGAAGAACATCCCTCAGAAGACAGGACGATGGGACGAGTGGGTGGTGGGAAGAGGAAAGAGAGTTGCCCGGATCAGTCGGCAAAGTTGTTTGCGAATGCGTGCCCCATGCTTCGTCCTCACCATCATCCAAAAGTCCAGCGCTATTGTCCTCTGAAATCATTAATTGTGTCTAGTGTCTTCAAATTCGCGGATCCGAGCGTCCAATTCGTCCTGAAGTCCTCGCCACTGCAATTCAATGGTGCTTGAAATAATCTCGATGTTTCCGAATCTAAGCGTCCTATTTGGAGGTGTGGAGGTACGCTTCGCCCTTTCTTTCCCTTCGCCGTCTTGACTCAGCTGCTTCTTGGCAGTTTTCACGTGTAAAATGATGAGGGACGCTTCAAACCCGGTGAGTACGCCGCTACTATCCCGTTTGCATCCTCTTAAGCTGAGCGTTCTCGAAGCGCACATCCAACGCCGCTCTCCGTGCCATCTCCAACTCAAGCGGAAGGACGCACTACTAACCACCACGACGGTTGAAGGGAGGGAACAATATGAGGTGGGTACCGGCTCTGTTTCGTTTCAAATCCGAGGCGTCTCCCATTCCTCTTCCGCGAAACGCTCGTCGACGTAGATGATACCACCGCCCCCACCCACACACCGTACTCGGAAGATGCTCCTCGACTGCTACGCCAGCATTCTGACGCCCGCCCATCACGCGCAGCGTGCAGGTCGCAGTCAGCTCAGCGTTCCTGGAGAGTTGCAGCTACCAATGCGCTACATGAAGGGATCAAGTAGCGAGACGAGACAAGGGAGGTGCGGCAGTGGACCGCGTTCATCGTCTCGCCTTGTACCAGTTTGAATTTATCTCTGTGGCCTCCCCCTCTTTGTTCACGCTACTCAACCATGCCCAATCAGAAACCCCTTCTTCATCTGCCCTTCTCCGCCTGTGATGCCGCCGGGGTGGGATTACTTGGCGCCTCGCCTTTATCCGCCTTCCTCGTCCACCGACCGCGGCTACTTCAGCACGTCGGCGACACGTCCCCGGATCTCCCCATTAGATAGCGGTTAACTATGCTTTCTTGCACCCCACAACATGCTCGTCAGCGACAGCGGACCCTCGCCTTCCGCGCCACGGTGTCCCTGAATGACGATCCGCGGGTTAGCTCGTCCCAGACACCCGTGAGCCTGCGACTTACAGGCCTGTAGTAACGGTTGCGTAATGTTATGCAGGTAACTACATTAGCAGGCGACTGCACTCCTGGTCTCCTTCCTACAAAGGCTCACCTTTGCTGGGGGCATCCGGGATGCCACTATCTGAGACTAGTTCTGCCATGTATTAATTAGTTATCAACTATTGTTATCCTTTGAATCCGGTACTGTAAGTGTTATCCGCCGAATAGTCTACCTCAGACAATAAGTGCTATATTTTACTGAGAATTACTCTGATTGCCCCTGAGTTTTGGTACCCTAATTTCTGAAGGTGAACGCATTTTAGTTTTGGTCTGGCTGCTGCCCCTCGAGCGCGACGACGATCTTGGTAATTTCCTCCGCGGCCTTCAACCCCATCATGAGGCCCTCCTGCGGCCCTGCCAGTTGACCTTGTGCACCGGTTGAGAACTGGGTAGGGCTGCCGCCCGTTGCCGTTGCCACGGCTCGACGCCACCCGTTGAACGGGTGCCGTTACCGATCCGTGAAGGATTCTGCAAGCTCATTTACGGCCCGTTGAAACACGGCCGCGACGGCCATTCCACGGGTTCGATGTTCCCACACTCACAGAGACCGATTTATGGGGAGGTGACCTTCTGGAATACACTATAGATGTATTAGTAGACTTTAACGGGCCTTTTGACTGCTCTTTCCACAAGAGCACCTTACAAATGTTGAGCCTCAAGCTGAGCGCGGAAGTTGCCGGGCCTGATGGCGGAGTTTAAATTCATTCAACTAAGCTCAATGTATGTCTTTATGAGTTCAGCTTCATTTTCATATATTCCAAAAGGAAAAAAAAAATTAAGTACGAGTTGCATGCCGGGCACCGCCACGGCCCTTTACCCCAAGTCTCACGACTACTTACCACTGATGAAAATTCCAGTTTATTAACGGATTTACTCCTTGTGACCTAATTCTCCCGCTGTCGATGCTGTCACCAGCAACTGATTAATTTCCCAGCTGTATCGCTGTTATATCATCTGGGGATCCAACAAGAAGGTTATCATAGTGCCTGCAGTATGCATTCTGTTGACGGTCGGTAAGTTGAATCCGTATCCCTGGCCGTCTCATCACCGATTCAGTTTTTACGCCGCTCGCCTCGTTGACTATCGGGCGCCTTACATCATGAATCTGGCAACAAACCTGCTTCTTATGTGTCTCATAGGTGCGCTGGTACACCACCAGATGTGCGCCAGCTAATCCTTCCAGCTGGTCGAATATGGCATATCGGACGGCAAGTGTGGATTGTACATGAGGGGAATTTGGGAAAGCAATATACTACCGCCATTGCGTTGTTGTGCGTGTAGCGAATTACAGACTCGGCTAATTCTCATCCCAAACGCCGGTAAACTCGAGTCAGGCGCACTTTATTGCCTCTGCCTGATATTATGGGTCGTCTCGCTTACCAACAGGGCTCGTATCAACGACTTCATGAGTGATTGTAATAGATATGCATGGGCCAGATTCTCACAGAAAAACAAGGAGTGCATATTCTCTGGGGTCATTGCTGCTTTAGTTGGGAAAACTGTGGTCAGTCGCATCCACGAGCGCTCGGCATATACGACCTTTTGACTCACATCTTGCAGAACATAGCGCCAACGGTGATACTCGTACGCGCCGGACGCTGGCCGTGTATTAAAGACACTACCTCGCTGGCGCCGTCCGAAGGACCGGCGGGCGGGATCGTGTTCAAGTCTCCCAAACCCGAAACATCATATCCGATTAGCGAAATTAGGTAGAGGGATACTTGGCATTGAGGGCAAGTGCTTCGCATGGCAGGGCGAGTCCTTTACTGTCTCAAGGAGTTAGAGGGATACAAAAATTGATGGATTAACTACATTAGCCTTCACTTCAACTATCTATTATCTGCTTTTAAATTTTTATTTCAATGCATAGATGACTGCACATAGTTTTTCCCCGCGCCTTTGATGCAGATCCGACGGATTTTTTAAGCCCGCAAACCTGCCGATATATATACACGATCTCCTGGTGGAGATCCCATCGTGATACCACATCCTTCCCCCGGCATCAGTCACAATACTGGTGAAATGCCCCACAGCTGAAGTATCAGAGTGATATATCAGTTCACGGAGCTTGATTACTGGGTAATTTTGTCCAAAGCTCAATTCCTCCTCCAAGATCAAGTTGTTGAAATCGACATGCAGAATCATAATGGAGGGGATCCTGGAAATTGTAGTCAATGCGCGCATATTTGACATCCTGCATCGCTGGCACAGTGTCGTTTGGTAATCAAATTGGTGCCTGAACCATTGTGATATTGCCACTCCATTTGGATACTGTCGACATAGCACATCTGTATTACATAGATCCAACCATTGACGAAGGGTATAAATAACAACAGATTCCGAAATCCACAGACTTCACAGTATGTTATGGCTGTTCCATAATTGTGATTATCTGTGACTTCTCTGAATAAACAATCCAATCTTGTGCCTTGTTGTCCAAGTGGACGATAGAACTTACCTCCGCTCTTATCTGGTAAGGTTTAATTTAAATCCATTAACGTGCGCGAGGGCCCATGCGGAACGGCTACGTATTGACTAATAAGGAGCTGGCGTGAAAGGAGGGTGTGCATGGAGGGAGCGCGGGGGGAGTGGGGGCAAGCCTGTACTCCTCTGATCCGCGTGATTTGTCCTTTTGATCTTGATTTTTGCGCTGGATTTTGTGATGAGACCTTCAAAGATCTCAGTGTGGTGTTACTCTGAAATTTTTGTCCCCTTTGAAGATCTTTCAACTGATCAGTCCCGGCCGGCGTCAGACACAAGCGCATCAGCGCATCACTGGATCAAACTGTCTTGATCAGAGCTTGAACCAAAGGCCATCCAGCACGGCACGGCCGTATTCCCTTGGCTACTTCATTTGGCCCTGCTTCCCTGCTCCCAGGGCCGGTCAGGGCCGGTCAAAATTTATCTGTTTCTTGCACTGCGCAACACCATCACACCGGTGAGCCCTTATCGTCACAAAAAGTGTTTTCTGGCTCGATACTGATGGCGGCCCCGTCATTGGGCAGCACACCATCGATTAGGAGGATATGAAAGGATGGAAGAGCCTCGTGAAGGACATTATGAACGAAAGCGTCATGAAACGGCGCATCATGAAGAAAGAGATAGCTGGCGCGCTGGATGAATATATTGACTGGTGCGGTTCCATTTGTGTTTAATAATTGCGACGCATATTCCGTCGCATAGGAGAAGATCTAACACAGATAACGAAGGACGGGGCCCTCGCTTTCTCTTAATATATGCCACCGCGCTCGCAGCCAGTAATGCATATCTGGATTGGTAGGAAGTTATTCGCAGCTTGATTTCTCTAATTCCACTGTCCGTCTCGTTTGAACCCGCGCAGGGAGTGACTGACATCTGTCGTCTGTAGCTGGTTGAAACAAGACCAGATGGCTGCACGAAAGTCTCTCCAGCTGTACTCTCGTTTCTCTTTTTGTACGCTTCTCTGGTTCGAACCCGCGTAGGGGTGAACTAGGACTGCCAGTTCAACATCTGACACATGCAAGACATGACGGTTGAAATGCAAGAACTCCACCGCGGCATGACGTGGGTGTCCTGCTTCCACTCGAACGCTATTGCCAGTTTGAAGCCCGAAATCCGCATTCTCTAGCGATCTCAGCTTTCGAGTCTCCGGCTCTCAGGATCGTCCAACTCTGTCTTCTTTGTGCATAATTTCTCGTCCTCCCGCTCCTCCGTTTTCCAAATGACATATCGATCAAGCGCGCGCAGATCACAGAGAAGACATGTCAAAGCTGTACTAGTAGCCTGTTAAACCTCCGCCTACCTCGTTGACGCGGCGAATGATCCAGCGAGTGCAGGACCACGGTTTATCCCTTGGAAGGCCAGATCCCCAAATGGCCCAAAAGGCCGATTTTTGTCCGAACTGCACAGAGCCGCCGATGCCGTAAGTCGCCTAAAAAGGTAATTTCGGCGTCCGAGGAGCGAAAAAAGTCCAATTTTTTCTTTCTGGCGGATTTTTGTGTTCTTTCAAACAGAACCATGCGGCTCTTAACTGAAGAAATTATTTCACCCAAAATTTTCGCCCCACAAGGTCGGTTCACCTACCGCAGAGCAGCGAATTTTGTCCGAACTGGGATCTGGCCTCCCAAGGTACTTGGCATGGCAGTACGAGTCCGGTCGTTTCCTCTTTTTTTTTTGTTAACACGACGTTGTCCATGTGTTTCTAGTTGTTTCCAGATCACTGGAACGAGTATGAATGTTTGGAACATGCTTAGTAAATGAAGCAAAATGGTGGCCAGAATAAAATCCCCAATACTATCAATCGCACTGAGCACATCAAGTTTACACATCCATTTGACCACTTGAGAGAAACTGCAAGAGAAAAATTGAAGCCAAAGAGACTTCAATCGCCGGGCATAACATCTATGTGAAAGAGCGTGGATCCTGTATATAAAAAACAGAATCCAGACCGGAGCTAGGTGCAATTTTCGATCAGATATGAAAAAAAAGTGTGCTCTGTGATGCAACAACAAGAATTATTTCAATGAGTAGTCAGCCCTCCTCGACAAACAGCGATGGAGGTAGTTGAAAAACAAAAAACTAAAGATGCCTAAAAGAGCCATCAGATAATGTGCTCCCACAAACTCAATAATTCGACTACTGGGAGGTCTCGGAGAGGCTTCAACGGCCATAAATTAAAAAGGACTTTTCTGGGGCCATTCCTCCCTTGGTAGTTCGTTCAACCTTACCGCGACTAAACAAGTACAGCCCCCCCGGCGCACCCCACGGCATATTTTCCGTGTCTCGATCCTGACCGAGGTGCGCATCATTCTCGGACATAGTGTGGGATTTCCTTCCTTGTTTTAGGCAAATGAAGAGGCACACGGGGCCTGTCAAAGCTCTAACTGCGATCAAAAAACGCTGAATTTTTATCACAATTTGGCAGGGAGAGAGTTGACAGGAACGAGTAAGATATTAGGACTCGTAATAAACCGGGGCCCTGCGAGTGCCTGACCTTCTCACAAGACCCGTAACGGTATACTTATAGGCGCCAATCCAGAAACCCTGAAGATAGCTGATTCTTTTTCTGCCTTCCAGTGACCGTTCGCTCAGACATTATGTCTCTGTACTAGCGTAAATAAATGCAAATTCGACATCGACACTGACACCCAGACGCTGCCTGGCCAAAAAATAAATGATCTTGACATTCGATAGGCGGGGTATCGGCATTTCAGGCTTATTCGTGACTCTGAGGAATATATTTGTCTATGAGACACTGATCGACTGTCCAGATTGGATTCTAGATCTGCTGTCTCCGCCGTACGTACTATGTGAAAAGAATCCTCCTTTAAAAAGCCGGGCCTTTGCTCAATCAAAGTGGTTTCGCTGCTGCTCTGACTTGTGGGCATCCGCTCATCCACCGGCCATGAAAAACACATTCTGGATCTTCATCCGTCTTCTGGCTGCTTCTTCGGCTCTGTCTTCGGCGCTTGGTGCAGTCTATCCGCGCACCGAGCACATCGTCGGCAGAGACTTTTACGACGCATTCAATTTTGAGGCGATCCCGGATCCGACGCACGGTCGCGTGTGAGTAATCGCTGCATATGCTCTGTTCAGCGTTCATGCACTGACTCCTCCCTCAGGAACTATGTCAACAAAACCCAGGCAATCATTCATAACCTGACATTCGCATCAGGTATGTGAACCTACGACCTCGCATGAGTGTGTGTGGGGTTGATATTGCCTAGAACACACATTCGTTCTCCGGGCGGACCATAAAGCTATTATTAACAACACCAGCACGACGGGGCGAAATTCGGCTCGGATAAGAACTAACAAGCGGTATGCTACGCACGTTGCAGTGTGAGTCTTCCCACCCTCGATATCGACCATGCATTTCAAGTGTTCACACGGCGACAGGTTCGATATAGTACACATGCCTCAGGGTTGTGGGTCAGTGCCAGCATTCTCATAATTTTTGACTTCGAGTTCACCTGACTTCGGGATGTTGCAGGACGTGGCCAGCAGTGTAATTATTCCATGCTATTGACTGTAGTTCTTCCGAGCTAACAAATTATCGCTTGCAGGTGGGAAACCGATGAAGCGATTTGGCCAAATGGTGGCGAAGTGGACATTCTTGTGCGTTGTCCGTCCTGCATATTCTAACTTGTGTTCATTGCGTCGGGTAGGAGGGAGTCAACGACCAGGGAACAGACCAAGTCACTCTGCATACTGCAACAGGTTTGGAATTCCAGATATTGGACGGCTTGCTTCTCTGACGCCATATCGCCTCCAGGATGCACGATGCCCGCCGTGCGGAACCAAACTGGGTTCGAATTCACCATACCTTTATTTTCGGGTCGTGTAGATATTGATTACTTCCTCTTCTCTCGCAGAACTTCTCTCCTTTTGGATTGTGATGTAAACGCGAACTTTAACGCGGGATGTGGTGTTAGCGTTGGACAGACACCTAGCTATGGACCTACGTTCAATGCCAATGGCGGCGGATGGTATGTCGCCCAGCTGGATGCAAGAATTGACTGATCCCGTTGGACAGGTATGCAATAGAACGCACGAAAGCGTCCATCTCTGTCTGGTTTTGGTCTCGTAAGGCTGCGAAAGTACCTGTGGACATTAGAGAGGGAGGTAGAGAGGTCAACACCGGCAAATGGGTGAGCCAGTCATAAGCTGTTTGCCAGCGTAAGGGTTTATTTTTTCAAAGGGAATCCCGGTGGCGAACTTCCCCAATACCAGCTGCAACTTGGCCCAGTTCTTCGATGCGCATAATATCATCATCAATCTCACCTTCTGTTTGTTTCCTCCATTTCTTTCCAGTTTCAAAGAACCAATACAAGTCCTTTTTCACAGGCGGTGACTTCGCTGGTAATCCGAGTGTCTACGCTGCGTCTGGATGCCCCTCGACCTGTAATGGTATAAACGGTCCTTCCTGTAGACAATGTTGTTCATGAATTGACGCGCCGCCGTAAAATCAGACTACGTGGATAACAATCCGGAAGCATTCGCCAATGCGTACTTCCAGTTCAAGTCCATCAGCATTTATGAACGGCGAGAGCGGGATTGAGAAAGTCAGAAAGTCAAAAAGCGGCAAGGTGAGTCGCATTGCTAGCTCGTTTTCTGGGGCATTTGAGCTTCGCTTGAATTTGACAGATATTCAGGACCGAGAATTCCAATGTGCCCTCTAGATTTATTTTTTTGGTTCACACAAGGCCGCTACCGCACGACGGCATCGCACAATCCTCCCGGGATTTTATTTGTAAATGTTTACTATCAAATGAGTTATTTCTGCGTCTATACAGGGAGTACAAAGGCAACAACTATCTGAACAGTTGGAGATGTGACACCGTCGGCGCTCGTTCTTCCAATGTCAACGTTTTCATACTGCCTGCGTTCCCTACAGAGGTTCTGTGGGCAACCACCTTGACCAGGCACGCAACTTTTCAGCTGAATGTAGATGTCAGATTCATGTCTTCATAATCCACCTAAGGGACCGCGGTTTCTATGACTAATGGACTTCTTAGGTCCCTTCTTTTGTAGTAGCGCAACATACCTAAGAGGTTCACTGGCGTCGGAGGTGAGGGAGGGCCATTTACGTCCTGGTGCCAAAAAGGGAGGAGAGTTAATAAAGGATTTTTTTTGCTGTACTTGGTACTTTACTTATGGGCTATTTTAAGTGGGTGGAACTTTACTTGCCTTTATTATCAGCGACTGGGTATGTTAGCACTTTTGACCACGTTCGCACGGACAGAATGAGGTGGATACAAATATATCGGCCCTGGAAGGAAAGCAAGGATCCTATGAGTGAATGGGTATTTGTTTCGCGAATTTACGCAATGGTTTCCGGGCCTAACGAATTTTTCTTCCTGCGGTTTCCCAAAATGGAAAAAACGGGGCCGTGGGCCATCGCCTTAAATCACTCGTTCTCACTCGTAATGGCCACCCCCGTGTATCCCAAATCCACAATGCAATAGGAGCCCGCCATTTAGTACACCCAAAAGTTGAATCCAAGGTATAAGAGCACTATAAATATTTCTCTTCAAGCCAGGGATGATGAGTGAAATCGGGGTGTGGATTGAATGGCGTGCTCTACGAAGCACAGGCTGTATTTTCCCCGGAAACGAGAGTACATATGGCCACATATGATGTATTGGCATATACTTGTTGGAAAGAATGGTGGTCACACAGCAAGAACCCCTCCAAAAAAGTTCATCTATCCACGCGAAGGAAATTCGGGCATTTTAACATGTATTCCGCTGTGACAAGGAAATGAAGTAGAAGAGATCTCATTGATTGTTGAGGACGTAGCGTTAAATATACATAATTCGGGTTTAAAGTTCTAGACCCGTAGCATACACGGTTGGTTCACTATAGCGGTTGCAGCAGTAGACCACTGAAAATCATATCGAGGTCTTCTGCGAGGTTCCAGGAGACGAGACGGAACAGTATTGATGTATCCATTAGCCCTATATCATTCCCCAAGATCGGGAAATGAGAACGAGCCCCAGACCTTGTGGATCGGTGAAGAATTGGTGGAGAAATAGGCAAGAGAAAGCGAGAAGGTGTGCTCGGAGATTCAATTCAATTCAATTTCAATTAAAGTGCGCGCGGGCCCCTCGGGGCCCATGTGGCACTATACGTAGATAGATGGAATTTGTTTAGCTGGCATATGAGGGGGCGCAGTGGGTGGGCGGGAGTGAAAGGGTAGAGTGTACTATGAGGTGCTACGGGGAGTGTTGTGAAGTTTTTGAGTCAGTGCATATTGAAGACCCACACGCGGCGCGGGTGCGGGCGGGACGAATGTATGGATGGGGCAGGAAGCGGAAAATAATATCAGAGAGGGAGCGGAGGACGAGTACGGAGATAGTGGACGTGGAGAACATGGAAAGGTAGATCAGTATAGGCGCGCTTGCTGTAGATCGGCGGCTGAGTGGGCACGGATGGTGGATGTTTCGAAAGAGCAGAGGATGATGTGAGAATGGAATATATAAAAATGCGGGGTACAGAGCGGAAGAGGGCGGGCAGGATTGGAAAGGGAGACAATGGGGATGATATGGAAGTGTGGGCTTTCAATAGCGGACGTATCTCCGACATCCGACTCGGTACGCGCGAAGTGCGGCGGCTGTGAAAGTAATGGGTGCCTGGGTCTAGATCCGGAGTTGGAGGATAGCGTACTAGCATGCCGCCATGGTCGCATCGGGGCAGATTGAGCCTGCGTCGACGGGGGATGATGCGAGAAAGGCAAAATGAGAGGAGATGATGGAAAAGAGAGCATATGTTCGAGGAGGAAAGCCACTCGGGTGAGAAAGGAGAGCAGGGATTGAAAAAGGAGACGGAAAGGATGGGAGACGGGGAAAAGAATAGAGGACCAGGAAGAACGAAAGGGACATGCGCACCGCTGCAGTTGGCTCTCCCCAGGGTGTCCCCATCGCAAATACGAGGCGGCACGAGAGGGTTCCGAAGGCGATGTGACATGAGCCGTAGTGTAGCTGCATGAGCCGCGACGGGTCGAGACGCAAAGTCCGGAAGGGTTCTGTCGCGCCGGAGTGGGCGGAGATGGCGAGGACTCAGTTGCGCGTGCCGGGCAGCAATATCGACTAGGGAGCGGCCAGATTGAAAGAACTTTGGACGACAAGTGGCGGAGATAGTGGCGTAGAGGAGGCCAAAGCTAGCGGAAGAAAGGAAGGCAATTTCTTTCTCCCTAACCGCTCCAAGTCAACACCGCTGGGGGAAGAACGAATAAGATAATGCGGTGGATCGAGCAAGGATTAGTCGGGGAGGGAGATACACTCATATCATACGAACAGGTCAGCACAATCGACTATACAGTTCGCCTGCCAGAGGAGCTAAAAATCGAGGCGCAGAAACAGTACCACAGTGTAAATTAGCCCGGTAAACGCAGTGGATGGTATGGAGAGCAGGCTAGCTGCGCTGGAGCAACCGTGAAAGTGCGGCAACACCCTACATCAGGAAAAAACCTCCTTCGCTAATTTAGGGCTAATTTAGTTCGTGACCTCAGATTTGGGGGAAAACAGCGAATGTCGCCTAATTAACCCGATTAGGAGCATTAGCCGGTAAAACATTTGAGTCACTTCTTTTTTTTTGGCACCAGAAGAGTGGCTCTAATGGCCAACAGCAGAGTGCAATAGTTTCAGGGCTTTCCTTTTGACCCGGAAGACCAACTTGAGAAAATGGTGGGAAGAGATTTGGAGGAGAAACAGAAAATCCACCAAGTCCATTGCCGAGACATGCCATCAGTGATGTGACAGATCTGCACAGTCTGCACGTGCTGAAAAAAAGTGGTTCGAGATCCGTAAATGGATGTCGGGACAAACTGTCGTCAACAAACTCTTCTCTTTCCCCCACCTCGTCGCTCTCTACCTTCGAGGCTCCGGTCCTTCATTTCTCGCCAACCAGCCCAAGGGTATGTGTGCTTCGCTGCCCTACCGTTTCTTACTGACGTCCTCTTCGCCATAGCCCTTGCAGTGACCTTTAGTTTTTTTTTTCCTGTGTGTAACGTCGTCTGCCCTCATCCTTTCTCCTCACTGATGCCCTCCAGTGTCAAGGCCTGCGCCCACAGATGAGCCGTGCCCATTCCCCGCTCACCACCGACGCCGTCACGACACGAATCATTGGCACTGCCCGCGGCCGCGGAGCATTGGTATGTGGGCCGCAGCTTTCGATGTTTTCCTTCTTAATACTGTTTTTAGTGCGGTATTGCGTCACTGGATAGTTTCTTGCCCCGATACCCAAGCTGTCGGTCATCAGGTACGGCGCTCATGTCAGCGCTGACATTATTTTTAGTATTAAATCCATTATGTTGTGGTGACACCGTTCTGCCGTTGCTATTAGGCGCTGCACCCAGTGGAAAAGCTGGCTCCTAATAGTATGTACTGGTGTGAGATCAATTGAGAATGTGCAAGGTGTTCCTTTACGACGCTGCCGGTACGTGAATTGTTTCTTCTTTCTTCTTATCCCTCGTTCCTTACTGATCTTTCCCTTTAGATCTTGTCCTGCATGTATATCTATATACTCAACAACGACGAAGGTATGTGAGCTAGTCGTCTTTGAGGATTTACTAGTTTCTTACTAACCGGTATATGTAGTCTTCACTGGCTCATTGCACCCTGAGCAGTCCCTGCCTGCAGTGCTTACCCTGGCACCGCTGTGCCCCCATTCACGGGTTCGACGCAACTTGTCGTCGTCGCGGCTTCCTTCACCGCCCCGCCTTGAGTGAAGGTCCCAATATATACGTAAGTTTCGTGTTCCCATCGGCGCCTTCCCTTCTCTGACACGTCTCCTCTTCGTCGTCCTTGATGCATTACCCCACCATCCACGAGTACATTCTCAAGATCGCTGTCCTCGGCGCCACCTCTCGTGTCGCCCTCGCCGCCCTCCTCCTCGTGCTCGACACGTCATGATGTGCACCTTCCTTGGCACCATCCTCTATAGGCTTTTGCTGGGTAGGGTGCACCGTAAATATTGTACATATATACGACCTGTTCATGTATCGGTTACTACATATTTGAATTCAATCAATTTCTTCCATGTTTTCATACTACATTGGACCGTGCCGTGTAATGCTACCTACCTACCATTCCAAATTTGGGAAAGGCTTCGGAAAGGTTGGCTAATTAAGCTCCGATTACTGGTAATTTATTTTCAACGTCACTAGAAAGCTAACGCAGCTATCCCAACTTATTTGGCTAAATTAGTCAGAATGTTGGTGAATCGGACCTTATTAGTAAAGGAGCATTTTCCTGATGTATTATTGGACTGAATTCGGGAGTTGTGTTAAATCCAGCAGAGGCAGAGTCCAGTATAAGCCCTAGCCGCAGATTTGACCGGCAGGGGAAGCCCAGATCAATCGCAGATGGTGGAAAGCAAAGAGCGGGAGATCGGACCGGCACCGGCCTAGCAAAACATCGCCAATCGAAGCCAAACGTGATGGCTTCTCTTCTCCTCTGTCGTGTCTTATCCATCTTCCTACCCCTTGTATTGACTGTTCGTTCTATTTACCGCTGCCATTGCCCCACCTTATTCCGCCTATCTTGGCCTGGTGCACCAGATCTCAAATCTCCTAGTCCCTTACCCAACCAGGACGGTAGTTGGACGGTAGTATCAACCGTGACGTGGATTCGGCTCTCCAATGTCTTCTTCTTCATCGGCCGATATCTGAGAGGGTTTATTACTTGCTCGGCGGCAACCTGATCGTCCCAGGCCACGTTCTTGAGCGTTTTGTGCACATTTGCAGGATAACGTATGTTCCAACTTTTATTTCAAGGCTATGACCTCTTAAGAAGGATCTTTCCTCTTAGAACCTCAGATAATGTACTGAATGATGTGAAATACATCTTATATCCTCTTATACCTTCCTTATAATCCGGGTATAAGATGGGTATAAGACAGCTTTGTCATAAGAGTCTTTTAAAATTTGGGACATAGCTCATCCGAATGGTGTTCTCAAACATCAATTCCGGCGTCAGTTGCCCCTGCGTCTCCCATCGCATGTCCTGTATTTTGTCGCACTCGATCCGGATTCGACTTCATTTACGCACAACCGCAACCCCGCATTTCTTTCCTCCCACCATCTCGTCTTCGCTGCCTCCTTCTGGGCCTTCTGCCTCTCCAACGATTGTATGTGGGTCTATCTGTTCAATAGTATCGAATTCCTGCTTTCCGCTCCATTCAATTGTCCGCCGGCGCCACCGAGACAATAAGTACCTCTGCACTGCGGTCATAACCAGGACACGATATTGGTGGTCTGATTCTGCGACATTCCCCCTTGTCCGTGCATAAAACTCAATGGCTACACCAAATAACGCAAAGTATGACAACATTCCCCGATGACCATCCAATGCGGCAGCCACAGCCCACAAAATCGCCCCACCGACGACAAACGATGTCGTGACCACGTCAATCTCACCGGAACGTCCGCGTAGCGTTTGATCCTCATGGCAGATCCACGAGCGAGTGGCTGGAGACTCGGATTTTGAGGCAAGAATAGTCCGCCATGGAAATGGAAGGGCGAGCAGGATGCAGCAGATCGACGATGCTGACGAGTGATCTGGAATCGCGCGCTGTATGGGCGCTCGGGGACAGAACATCTCACTCTACGAGCTGAATTCTATCCAGGAGCAGTCCATGACAATTCTGATCACAGCTTTCGCCATCCTCCTTTCTGGATCTTCACAGCCTACCAACCCTCCCCGCCTGTGGCTGATGATTTTGGGGTACATCACATTCCCGACTACTACGCGCACAATTTTCTCATTCAAAGCCTCATTTTGCAGAGTACCACCGCCAACGGTCACACACGTGCTCTCCAGCTGGACGCGATCTGGCTGATACATGTTGCTGAAAGCTGGACACAGCCTCCTGGAAGCTGGAATCCAGCCCAATTCTCTATAGATCCAGTGTGGACCCAGCTTCAACTCAATTCCAGCTGCGGGCCCAGCTGGCACACATGTAATCGCGCAGGCAAATATAATAATTGTGGAATATTAGTTTACTTGCGCGAAATGTACGGAAAGGGATAAGGAGTAGTATTGGTCTATCTAGGCACATCCACATCGCATACTGTACATATGCAAACCATCCTCGTCGGTGTCACCATATTCTCCTCCTCCTCGGTTTCGATCTTGTTCGGAAACAGTAACATAATCTTGAATGGCGGCTGGGGCTGGCGGTGATCTTCCTCCAATAGGCACCTTGACTGGGGCAGAGGTGTGGGTAATCAATCCTACCACGTAAACCAAACCTTGTATTGATCAAGAGTGAATTGCAGGACAAGCAGAGTCAGCGAGGGAACAGAGGTGGGGCGCTGCTTGTTTCGCGGGAGCCAGTGGGGCGGAAGCAAGAGGTCGACTACTTCGACGGGAGTGGGTTTGTGGGTCTTTGAGGTGGAATTCACGGTTGACACTTGGCTAAGAACATATTGTCTTGTTGTTCGGGTTTCTTGATGAGTTACTGCTAGCGAGAACGCAAGGTACACTTCAAGAGAATGCGACATCCTAGCTCTTGAGAGTATGCAGAGAAAGCGGCGGTCCCGGTAGAAGGTCTTGCCTTGGCAAATCGCCGCTTGCGTCTCTTGAGTCTTGATTTGGAAGTGCGATCCATGCTCTTGAGTTCTAAGGGCTTGAGTCGAAGCTTGACCTAGGGTGGAAAACAGGTGAAAGGCAAGTTTCCGGCTTTCGAAACAGAGGAGGGAAGAAACGGCGTGAGCGAGGCGAGTACAGATATTAAGTACGTAGCCGGCACGCCGGCGATTATATGGGGAGCGTAATTTGCGTCGTTGCAAAGAGCCATCGTCAGTGAAACAAGGAAAAGGTCCGAGGTGTTGCGTAAAATGTGTGCAGATCGTTGTAGTTTTGTGACGTGGATGGGTGAGGTGCCTCAGCGTGAGAGTGTTGTGCCTCAGAACGCGGACGGGTTGCGTTCGTAGCGGAAGGGAGACGAGGGGTAGAAGGCAGGGGCGTCTCCAGGCTGCGCGAGTCGGGGATATCGATCGTCTGGTGGTATGGTATGGGTGAGGCGGAGCTGCGCGGGAGGGGGACGCAGACAAGGAGCTACGAGACGAGGCGCTGGTAAAAACGTCGGAGAGCGCATGAACGGGGGCCATGTCACTGGTGTGGGCGATGATGCCGCCCTTGCCTGCTGTACGTTTGGCGCGCGCGGAGCACCTGGTGATGGCGCCTTCGCGGCAGATTAGCTGACGAACACGTTGCCGATGCTGAAGAGAAAGAAGATGGCAACGAGGGTGAAGTCGTCGCTCCGAAGTCAAGGGAGAAGGCAAAGAAAGGTGTGAAGGGCGACCAACATGCACGTGATGAATATACATGAACAAACTCGTGCACGGACCGCCGATCGCAACTTAATTTGCATTTATACCTGCCTACAGTCCATTTTCACCCCGTTCCAAGTATATATGGATTGGAATTTCTTCGCAGTGTGCGTGCTTTTGATTTTTTTAACTCCGCAGTATAGCGGGGTTGTAGCGGGCAGCCGGCGCCATCACTCTGGCGAGTGCAATTAAACATTGAGCTCGGGGGAAACTTCAAAAGTGCAATGAAAAAAGTTTGGCACATGGCCGAATATTTTGTACGGATTGATTCCAGCATGTCCGGTAAGGGAGGGCGAATAAAGTAACTTATTTCCTAACTTGGAACTTTACTTACCGCCTAATTTTGGCGCGGCTAACTTTACTTTACTTCGCTTAACTTTTCTCACGGGTGGTCCCAGTTAACTTTACTTGCACGGTTCAAAGTAAGTTTTTTCGTGACCATTTTGGCGGCGTCCAAGCGAAGATATGAGGTCTATATCACATTGAATGTTAATCAAACATGACTTACACCCGCATTTACTTGGTGGACCCGATTGGTGGGGATGTTTGGAGTCATGGGCTAGAAATGCCTTGCCACCGACAGTAAATTTCTGGGAGTGCCCAGATTCTCTCAACCAGGCACTTATTGTAGCCCTAAAAGAGCGCTCCTTGACCAAATTTGCGCCCCATGAGAGAATTGGGAATAAGTTCGTGCATTTGTGGCACATCAAAAATGGGTTTTGATCCCGCAGTCGTTCTAGGAGCTTAACCTAATGTAGGTCCGTCGAAAAGTGACGGATTCGTCTTCAAAATTTGTTCGCTCATCTCAAGAACTATGTTTACCTTGTCAATCTCGTTTCGCCTTGTACCGGTGCAATTTCTGAAATTGATCTTCCAGGTCTTTGGGAGCTTCTGATTGGCACGTCGTGTTTGAGTGGCATTGAACACAAGACTGATATAGACAATGCCTAACAGGTATCAGATTTTCCAGTTGAGTAAAATTCACTTTCAACTGAGCCGTCGCTGGAGCGAACTTGGCTGCCCAAGTTCATCAATCAAACAGGAACAAACTTACTTATGCCATCAGTTGGGCAAGTTAGGTGCATTAAGACCACCAATTAAAGCAAATCTCACAGAGCAATAAGTAAATCGGGTTCCCCCACTGTAATAGAGCTCGGTTTTGTCATCACCCGCGAAATTGATGCCTTTACTCGCAGGTTTCAGTCATATTGAAGTGGCAGCGCAAAATGTCAACAGAGCCACAATGAGGATGCCTCGAGCTGTTGTGGCCAACAATATACACTTATTCAAACTCATTAACCTGAGTGGAGTCGGGAATACAACGACAGAGGGGCCAAACTGAGAAATTTCACAGTAAAGAAGTTGCGTGCTTCGCAGCCAGGATCTCAGTTGAGGACAACATTCCTTTCCATGCAACTGGTGGGGCAGAAACTGGGTAAGATGATTAATTTGAGCTCCATGAGCATTTTCTTCAGCCAGACTAAGGTCTCCCATGCGCATACTTACCTCAAGTTAACAGAAAGTTAGTTTGAGTCAAACACAACCATACTTACTTATGATGGTTGATCCGAGCGTGCCGTTAACTTTCCTTGTACTTTCGCTTAGCTTTACTTGACAAATTAACTTATTGCCACGATCACCAACACCAAGTCCACCACCTCGCCCACGCCCAATTCGAGTCGCCCGCGCTGTGCCCTGAAGATATGTGGCGAAGAAGCAGCGTGCGCACAACAAACTTCGTTTGTGGCCCAAGTACCTGCAGCCCAATCCTGCCCCTTTGCGGTCCAAGCCGCCAGAAGACTCAATTTTTTCCTCTCAAGTCACCCCTCAAGTCGTTGTCAGCGCGAGCCTCCGGGCTCCATGACCCGGGGACTTGTACGAGAAGCGTGGGCATGTCGACCGCCATCAAGGCGGCGCTGCTACGAATATTTATTCAAGCTCTTCAAGATTTGCACTTTATGTGGGGTGGGCGGGCTTTGCGACCGCTGACGCCGTTCCCCACAATACTTTGCACCCACGCACAGACCATATTGGCAGATCCCGGGTAACGCCCGTTCTTACCCGCGCTCGTTGGCCCATCGGGCCCGCTTAACACAAATATTTCACACGTGGTCTCAATCTCGGTCATCGTGAGCTCGCGCAAAGCGCTGCGGCGCGTTCTTGGGACTCCACACTCAGTCTAAAAAATGGTCAATGTGACCTTTGAAGCATCCATCCACGCAAGCTTCCGCGCTTAGCCCATTCGGAGCGCTTTGTCAAGCCTACATTTTCGCATTTATTCTTTCGCTACCTTGCCTGCTCCGTTCACTCTAGACTCGCTACCAGTCGCTTACGAAAGCTGATCTGACAGAGAAGTCACGAGGAGAAACGATCAGCTTCCTTAAGCGACTGGGCTATTTGGTCCCGGTTTTGGCAGGCCGTGCCAATGTGAGTTGGGACTTAGAATTTTTTCGGGAGGAAAAAATGAAAGTTTCTTGGATTTTCATTCTGAGGTCCCTCAAATTTTCTTTTTTTTTTGGGTGCAAAAACCGGTGAGAACCATTGTTTCTATTTTGATGTGCACGCTTTCTTCCAAACAAACCATGATCTTTCTGTAACGCAATGCTCAGAAATAGCCCACAGGTGCTGGGATTCAACACGGCAGCTTTCTAAGCCATTTTAGCGAGTGCTATCAACTATTCAACGAGTATTTCACCAGCTATTTTGGAGTTTGGAATGTAAATAAACTGGCTAAGCGACGGTTCTGCTCGGATTCCGCCTCCATCTGGGCAAGCTGGCTCGAATCTGCTCTGGGGTCTCTGCTGGCACCTTTCGACGCGTTACCGTACGCGTTTTTGGCGCCGTCGATGGTCCCTGCGGGCGTGGGTGTTGAAATGGCGATAGAGGGCTCATTCCCACGTTGACGCTTTGACGTACTACCACCCTCGACCTCAGGCTCTCGCTCTGGCGCACGCTTCGCCCTTGGCTTCTTGGTAGCTCTTTCATCGGCGGGATTGACTCAGCAGCAAGGCAAGCATACAACCTCTCCGCCGTACTTGTCCCACCACGTCCATTGGCCAGCGAGAACTTTGGCAAGATGATCCTGAGAATTCAGCGGCCCAACTGAGGCAAGCAATGCAATTGTCTCGTCTCGCATAATGGCTGACGCATTGAAAAGTGGAGTGGGATAGTCTCGCGCTTTGATAGCGAGGCGCCAATTGTGAAGCACGGCTTGTACAGCCTCATTTACTTCACCCCGTTTCACCGCGGACTGACGAGGTACGGTTGGCGGTCTTCCAGACGCGTAAGGTCCAGCAGCTGAGGGGAGCAGATGTCGCAACAAGGAACAGTAGGCTCTACAGTCTTTGTCAGTTCACTGTGCTTGCTCTATTATATTGACCTCACGAGCAGGCTTATTCTCGTAGATCTCTGTCAAGACTGCACGCCGACAGGTCCCAGCCTGTACGAGCACATACAGGCCTTCGTTCGGTGCCTCCGGATCCAAGCGTTGGTGTATCGTGCACGAATATTGCATCGTGTTTACCGCCGGCTGCGCCCCGCTTAGCACCTCGGGACTTTGCGTGAGTCTTTCGTTCCTGCGCCTTCCTTCTCTTCTCAGCCTCACTCTCCTTCTCCTTAGCCTGCGACTTTTTATGACCCCGGGCGACTGGTACCGGATTTGCGGCCTCTTTCGCAAGATCAATTGTGTATGCGCTTGGCTCGACGAGCAAAATTGCGACGCCCGTGCGACCATATGCACGCGCTGCTCTTCCGGCTCTTTGAATGAAGATGGAGACCAGAACCAGGAAGCTTCCACTGGACCACCACATCGACGTCCGGTATGTTGCAGCCCATTCCCGCAGCATCGGTACACACCAAAATCCTCACCCGCCCATCTTTGAACATCTGCATGACCTTCTTGCGATATTCCTTGGATAGAGCCCGCATTGTACGGGCGGATCGGTGTGTCGAAGGCGTCCCGGAGTTCTGGCGGCAGCAAACTCAAAAGATGGTCGATAATTTCGACGCCGGTCGCAATGTTATCCGCATAAATGAAGGTTTTCTTGATGTCAGCTCTCGTTTTGATGCCTGCGACGATGAAGTCAAGGTCTGCGTATGTGTTGAGCGGTAGGGCCCCGGACAATGATAGACACATTTGGTCGGTCGTTTCCCACATCAATATTGACGTAGTTCCTGCTGAACTGAAGCTTGCTTAGAACATCGCTTCGGATCCGTGCGGGTAGAGGTCGCTGACAGGGCAACAATCGGGGTGCCTCGAGGCAGAAATGTGCGGATGGTGCCCAGCATCCCGTACTTCTTTCGAAATAGAGCGCCCCCAATGAGGACACAGACATGTGCTTCAGTCGACTATCACCGATAGGACCCTCCGGCCAAACTCGGGATTCCTCAGCACCTCGCGGATGAATCGCCGCGACAGAACCATCTCAGGTGAGATAAGAACGATCTGGTGCTCTCCTTTAACAATTTCATGATGAAACTATTAGTTCCGTCTCGCCCCTCTTGCTTAAGAAATTACACTACCCTGGAGGACTTCGGCTTTGCACCCTCCGTTACTGCTATTAACTGCGATGGCTTTGAGCTTGAATTCCTCGCGAAATGTGTGGACCTAACGGCGCTGGGGTTAGAGCTTCAGTCAGCCCATTCAGCTATGTACTCACTGCTCATCAGGCAGCCGCTATAAGCGGCGATATCATCATTAGTAACTTTGCCTGCACTCGTCGGGTGGGCATGTGGACCGGCCGCTATAGCTGTCTTCCCCATTCCTGTACCGCATGTACAATAGCATCGCGCATTGTAGCTGGGCTTCAATTCCTGCATTTGGGTAGACCCGCGCATCGTGGTTCCAGTGAAATTTTGAACGCATGAGACCTTGCAAGCCCTCGAGTTCGAGCCTGGTGAGCGGACGACGCGGATTCACGGCAACGGCAGGCTTTGCTTTTCTTTTTCGCGCGGCGGCATGGTGGTTAGGTAGAAATTTCGATCATCCACAGCAGTCTTTTCTTGACGATCATGCCCAAGTTACAGGGAAGGATGGTACTGTCCTCGGACGACGGACCAAGCTCATCTGCACTGTCTCCGAACACACCCACCACCCATTTAGCGGGAGACCGGAGTCGCAGCACTACCCCTATCGGTATCGGCCCCCCACTTCCACCCCTCAACAGATATCATTCGGATCTGTTGGCTTGCTACCAGCAACCCCAATTCCTCGTCACTCGTCTGCAGCTCTTCCCCGCTATCCAGCGACGACCTCATTATCAGCATCCCTTGTTGGTACCAAGGCGCAGCGCAAGGCAAAGACACGTGTGAAGGGGCAGAATAAAAGAGCCGTAACGTTGGCCAATAACAAAGTCATTGCTAAAGGCGCTTCGGAGGACAACAAAGTCGCTGTTTTCGAGGAGATCCTTGATGCTCAAGGACAACGGCCTCACGTTTGGGCAGCTCATGCTCTATGTGTTCGATCCCATTCACAAACAGGCTGCGACACGGTGGGACGGGTTCTTCAAAGAACAGGGCCTTGCCACGAAAATCCTCAACTCTGGGTCTCGAAGACCAATAGCCAGACCGCCGCGATGAGGTGGGAGCCTGGGCAGAGGGGTACATCGAGGAAATAGTCCGGATGAAGGCGAAAACATTACCGCTTCGAAGGTGCTTCAGACAGGGCATGAAGCGGTCACCAACGACTATGTTACGGGCTTTACCATGCTCACGATGGGGGCGCATATCCAGGAAGCCGGCAGAGTTGCGATGAGAATGCTCACAGTGTTCGCAACATCACCCGCAATCTTAGAGCAAATTTACCACAACGGGTCGCAAAGAGGTTCATGGTATGTATTTGGGGTTCACATCGCGGGGCCCTGTTTCTGATCGTCATTCCCTAGCTGGTTACTTCTACCGCGTTGGCGCTTCTGGGGAATTTAGCCACAAGAATAACTTCTCCCGGCGCAGTCATGGGCTTGTATCTCTACGCCACCGGTGCGCAGAGACAAACCATCTCGGTAATGTCGCATCTGGGACATCTCCGAGAGTTACCCAAGCCTCACCACAAGCCTCGCATTGTTATCGACCGCCGTAGACGCCGTGTAAAGCATGATGAAGCCGAATTGACGCAACCATCATCTACGCCTTCACATTCTCGAGCTCCACTCCACCGATCCTCTGGATGCAGCAGCCTTATCAGCGAAGATGGAAGCTCTCCGAAGGACAAAGCTTGGCAGCCTTCAAGAGCTCTCTTGTCCATGCGGAGCCTGGCTCGTGGTGTTGCATCGACGGGCCTCTTCGCGGCGTCATATGATAATATTAATATGATGTTCCGTGCAGCTGAGCAGGTATGGGACGAACAGGTAGTTTTAAAGTACTCTACTCTGTGCTTTATCTGACGAACTGCAGATTCACAGGAGAATGGGACATGCGCGACAATATTCCCCCTTTGGAAGGCGGCCGTGGAAACATGCGCATTGGCTGATTTGAATGCTGCATTTGACACTGCTGCCCCCGCTTTCCATCGCCGATGTTCTTCTCACTCTCCCAGAGCTAGCTCTTATGGACAAGTGCCTCCGCCACTGCATCCTCCTCCGCATCATTGTTGACCACGGTGGGGAGAAATTCGAAAAATTCCGTCAAGAGCCTCTCGACAACACATTACCCAGTCACCGCCGACAAAATTGAGTTGCACCGCACACCATTGTACCCTCTACCAGCCTGGAATATTGACGAGTCGACTATAATTGGGAACTCAGAAGGTGGTAGATGCCATTTACGACGAGCTCCAAATCAAGGGCTCTCCCATTGGAAATGGGTCGTCAAAATACTTGCCGGCGATCAGCTGTCTATTGCACGACTTCGCTCGCTTCTTAACATCCGTGCCGGCCACGAGGGCGCGTACACAGGCTTCGATGGGGGCATCTGGATGCCTGGCCTCTTCCACGGAAAAATCGCCGACATGCACGGCTTTTTTGTCACCCACTGGGGTATTCCCACATCGAGGAACGCGAAATCCCGGCTCGCTTTCGTTCCATAACACCCATCTCCACCGTGCCCCAATAGTTCTCACTTCCCTCCCCCCTTTCGGTTCTGCCGTGACCTTGTCTTCGTCTCACTCTATGCTCGAGTCCTTCACTGCCTTTGCTTGTATCGGGAAAGTCTTCCCTTGACGAATGTGCCAACTCCATCAATTCATTCACACAACTCGAAACCTACGCGGGCTTGATTCAGACTCAGTACGCCAGCGCGGAGGTTGTGGCAGATCTTCGATGGCAGCGGGAGAGGGCTGCTGGGACCGACGGTGTTCCTCCGGGGGACCAAATTTTCGAAAATTCGTGTTTGTTCCTACGTGACGCACTTATTTCTCGTGAGTTTACGGACTCAATCAAGGCCGGGGATTCAGGGCGGATTGTTCTAGTGCTGAAGCTGCTGGCACTAAGCTTTCGCGGCAACGGGCGCACAAAGTACGCGTACGAGATGCTGCATCTGATCCATAACCTGACCCATGTATGGCCGAAACCAATCCGGTACGTGAATTTCTTCACTACATCATTCCTACGATGCTGATGATTTTGTATCCAGAGACATTGTCCTCAACAATTGGCTCGTCAATCCTACTGGCAAGCCTTTCTCGTGGGTGGAAGTAGACCTCATGCAAGAGCATATGAACTTCTGGATTAAGGTACACTTTCTTCTGCGGCATTGCGCGAGACCGTGCTAATAAATATAAAGACTATTTATAAAGCCCACGGCAGTGCCGCATCTTGGGAATGGCTTGGGATGGTCGCACCTTGCGTAACGGCTCTCCGGCACCTCTCCACATCCATCATCAGCATCCTGGGCTTTGAGCAGGGAGTTAAGCACGCCCCCGCTGACCTCTTCACCGACATCAAGGTCTTGATGGAGAGCCTCGCTGAGCATGAGGTTTACATGATCAAGGGGCGCATGTTTTCTGAGGGCGATGGGGACCCAACTCCGGATGTCATTACGGTCGGGGTCCACCAACTCACGGATAGCTCGTCAAATCCTCTCACAGAGTATAATGCCTTGTTCCTGAAGCTCCAGGCCCGGTGCCGTCTGCGGCCGTTAGTCGAGAGCTGGGACGACGGATCTATCAATAGCACATCTCCACCGCCATCGCCAACTCCTCCCTCTCCTCCAGCTATCCCCAAGTTCGTACCTCTCCAATCCCCGATGCATATCGATTCTCTACCCCTCCCGGATGCGCCTATCGAGCAAGATTTGGGCCAGACCGTGACTCTGCAGGTCATTAGGCGTGATGGAGTGGAGGCAGAGGAAAGTGATGCTGAAGATGAGGCAGCTTCAGATGACGAGGAACTCTCATCATTTGAGTGCGCCATGGATGAGGTTGACGAGCCGACTCTGACACGTGATTCGGCAGACGACGTTGCCCTCGATATGGATGGGGGGGACAGTGGGTTTATTTTTAGTCGAGATGTATACGATAACTTTGACCTCGATGACTCCGGCGACGAGTTGGACAATGACGAGTAGTAGATATGTAATATGTACCTCAATTCAAATCTTTCTCTGTCGTTTTGAGTGAAAACGAGCCCGAAATAAATGAGCCGATGCCAAATGGGTCATACGGTGCCCTAAGATCCCCGGTTTTTGCAGCAAAAAAAAAAAGAAAATTTGAGGGGCTTCAGAATCGCAGTCCAAGAAACTTTCATTTTTTCTCCAAAGTTTTTTTTCTAAGTCCCACTCACATTTGGCGGGGCCTGCCAAAACCGGGACCAAATATCCCAGCCGCTTCGCCATCCGTGATAAGCGTAGCCACGTGCTTGGCGAACGCGGTTGGTCACGAGCCTACCGTAATATACTGTACAGCTTCTGGAACCACAATCGACGTGACACCACACCGTTCCCGATTGCGGCCATGGTTTTCGTCACAGTCCCGGCATGGAAGATGGGTGTGATCGTCTTGGAGCAGGTGTTCTTGACCGTAATTTGATGGTTTGCGCTGGTGACAGCGGCGAGGGAGGTTCGCGTGACACACAAAATTTCGACACATTAGCCTTGAAAACTGCCAACATCGCGCTTTTTTGCGTGTTTTGGACGCATTTCAACATGACAAACCGCTGGGTGAATTCGACAACCCCCTCCGTGACGCGTGACTGTCGAATTGATTTTAAAATTACAGTATATATAGTGTGCGCATGGCGCGAGCTAGCGAGGGATACACGAAGCGAGGTGCGGGGATGCGGGGCCGCAGCGGAACGGCGCGTGACGTTTCTATGTTGCAAATACAGAAGGAGGTTCACTTTTACATTTCATCCTAAGTACTTATACTTTCAACTCGAATCTGTTCTCTTATCGTTATCTTATCTCACTATCTCCTTTCAACCAACCGCAAGACCAAGGTTCATCGAGTGCTTGAATATATATTCATAAGGCCCTGTACTAGTATGATCGGGACCCATTTTTCGAAACTCGAATTACGGATTTCAGACCTGGTAGCCTACCTCGGTACCAGGAATATTCAAAACCAGTACTGCGGCGATGCCGAATCCCAAAATGATCCCAACGTCCTACCTATCGCGCAGTTCCTTCTTTTATGGTGCTACTACGATAAATACGGCCATTTGTACGCTGTAACATGCTCCCGAGTCCCGCCCTTGTCACGGTCCCGCCCAAGTCCCGCCCCGCTTCTCCTGCAATTGGGAGAATTGGAAGGAGCTCTACATTTTCATGCTGCAGACTGTCTTCGGCCACCGCTCGAATATGAAAGCGCGGCATTAGATTCATAGGACCATCGAGCGCCTCTCGTCCTGTACTTACCTCCACAATGGCGAGGGTGACCAATCCCATGTTATGTATGCCGGAGTAGTTTCGCTCTCCGCTCCGTTGGCTCACTGATTTTTTCTTGTGGACAGCGCAACACGAATTCTCCTCATAGTAATTGCCTCGCACATTGCGACAAGTTTCCATCAAAAACCAACTCTAATAAGACAATTGACTCACCACTCTTCTGTATAAATCTCGTAAGTATTCGATAAGTAACTAGAACTGCCGCTTGTGCGATTGACTCACTCTTACTTCCCTCAAATGGATGTGATGGAAATGATGACGTACCAGATTCTATTCTATATACAAACTATAGTACACATATTCGATTCGGCAGCCAGCAGCTGTCCTCTTTTCTTTGATTGTAACTAATTCGTAGAGCGTCCAAGCAAGCAGGCAGTAAAAAGAAAAAAGACAGTAAAAAAAGAGCGCAAAAAACCCCGAGAGCACATAACCGCCGTAAGGGGACTCAAAACACCAGCCCCACCGTGGCATACCGCGCATCAAACGCCGCGTCGTTAAACACGCCCCCCGGCGCGAACGCCGCGTCCTCCGCGTCCTCCAGCGCCAGCTCTGCGTCCATATCCATCTCCACCAGTGCAATGTCCCCAGCGCGCTGCGGCAGCGACTTGGACAACCTGAACGGTGACCCACACCCGTCCTCGCTCCCCATCAGCGTGTCCTCGTCCCCATCCTCACCCTCATCAGCGAACGAGCGCCGCACGACGCGCACGTGCGTCCCGGCCCCCGGCAACACGAACTCCTCCGCGTCTTGCTCGTCTTCCTGCGCCGGCGCCGGCGCTTCGTGCAGCTCAACGAGGCGCGGCGCGGCGCCAGGGACGAAGCGGAGGCAGCGCAGTACGTCGAGTAACACCGCGTCCGCGCCTTGCGTCGTCGGCATATCGACCCCGCGCACGCACAGCTCCGCACAGTCGAGCGCGATACTGTTCACATTCGTATCCACATGCGCCCCGATGCCGTTGGAGGGAAAGGGCAGGTCCACGAGCTCGACGCGCGGGACCGTCACGCGTATCTGCGCCGCCGAAACAGATGGCGCGAGGTGCGTTTTTCGGAGCGTGAGGGTGTGCAGGCGCGGGAAGGCTGGCTGTTCTTTGAGCTTCAGGATGTTATCACAAGTTTTGGGGTAAGGGAAAAGCCACGCAAGTAGTGGTGTCGCGTCCACGGGCGCGGGGAGCAGCGCGCCCGGGTCGCTCGCGTCCTCGAGCGTGAGCGTCTTGATGCTGTTCTGGGCGGATGATACCATATCCAATATAGCGAGGGCCGCGGGCTCGGAGGTGTACCCCACGGTGAGCGCCGCCAGGTTCAGGCGAGAGAGATTTTCCCAGATTTCATCCGGGGAATCGTAGCCGTCGTCGTAATCACGGCGGTTGTGGATATCGTCGCCGAGCACGGGCCCGGCGCCGTTGAGCACGAGACGCGTGAGGTGCTGCGGCGCTGCGGCGAGGATGCGCGCAAGGTCGCGCTGGGAGGGCTGCTCCGCAACAGGCAGGTACGAGATTTCGAGCGCGCGGAGGCCCGAGGGGAGGGCGGCGCCGAGCGCGGACCAGAACGCGGGGACGCCGCGCAGCGTGAGCGAGCGCAGGCGGGGGAAAACGGAGCTGTGGAGAGGGGGTGCACGATGCATGGCGACGCCGCACAGGGGGGGTTCAGCGGAGGCGAGGAAGCGCTTGTGCCACGGGGCTGGGGCGGCGGGAGCGTGCGCGGCGTAGGCGTTGCAGTGCATGAGGCGGAGGCTCTCGAGGCGGGGGGCGCCGTTCATGAGGAGGTAGCCCTCGAGCGGGCGGAGGGCGGCGTGCATGGGGGCGTAGACGTCTGTGAGCACGCAGAGCGAGCGCCAACGGCGGATGTGCCGGAGGAGGAGCGTCATCGCGGTGTGCATATGCTTGGCGGAGAACAGCGGCCTGGCAAGTGTCAAAGAGGGAACACTGGATAATTAATTAAAATCACCCACTCGTCTTGACGCCAGTCCCACTCCTGGTCGCGCGCGTCGATGAGGATGTCGACGGGGTATGTGCGCGAGAGCGCGAGGTAGGACTCGATGTGCGTCGTATCCAGCCACGAGTGGGGCGCGGAAACGTCTCGAAGCAGCTCCGGCGTGATGCAGATGCTGGTGTACAGCGCCGGCGTATTCAGCGCCACGGCGCGCCAGTGCCGGCTCACACTGGAGTATACGAGCGGGGTCTTGACGCTCTCCGAGTCAAACGGCAGGCAGTCGTCCTGATCAAGCGCATCAAGCTCTGGATGCACACAACCATGCGTTCCGAGGACAAAGATGTACGCAAGCAGCTCAACGGGGAGGGCGTCGATCGGGGAGCAGTGGGGGTGGTAGTAGTAGTTCATCTTTGGATACTTGGCAACTTGATTCGCAGGCTTAAGTAGCATGCATTTCTTTGTCTCGTGCAGACAAAAAGGAATGATGCTGGCAGCTTCTCGAAACCCCAGTTCGGCGATGTCTCTATTGTTGCGCCAGTTGCGAAGTTACCGCCAACACAATTGAGGAAAAAGACGACGACAGCGGGGGTTCGTCGTTGTCGAGCAACATGTCTTCGTTATATACCCGTTGTCGAGTCAGTTCTAGTTGCTTCCCTGTATGAGAACTCTCTCACCTGCAGCCTCTGACTCGGGCCTGAGAGTTGCGATCGACGGAGGCTTCCTTTTTGGGACGATACAAAGAGCGCCGGGGCATCGGTCCGATGACACGATGACACGTGTGGGACTTTCCCGCCCGATCACCAACAAAGCAACGTCCCAAAAAGGCGGCCTCGTCCAAATGCGCCAACGGGGGCGGAAGGTCAACGTGGCGTATATTCGTACAAGGAGATAGCTACTTAGGGGTACAGAAAGCAAGCAGAAAAATACAAAAAATAATCAAGGAATACGGCAAAAGCTCCCTCCAGGTCACCCTCAAGGCATCGGCATCCGCCCCCCGCTCTGTATTGAGTCCATCCGCGCCCCCAACTCAAACGCCCCCACCCCCGCGCCGACACCCTGGTCAAACATCCCCACCGACCCCACCCCCGCGTCCCCAAACATCGCAAGCACGTCCGCATACCCATTCATGCCCTCCGCGCCCCCGCCGCCAAACGCGCCCGCCCCGTCAGGATTGCCAGACGCGAACCCTCCCTCCGGCCCACCCGCAAACGCCCCCTCCGGGCCCCCCGCCCCCTCCGCTGTGAAGAAATCCGATGGCGAAAACGCGTGCGCGCTCTCCTGCGGCGAGAACGCGCTGTCCTGCGGCGAAAACGCGCCCCCGTTGTGCTCCGTCGGCGAGAACGCGCTATCCCCCGGCGAAAACGGGCGAGCGCTCCCGTCGCCCGGGCTGCCCCCGCGCGCGCCCTCCTCCTGGTTCTGCTCCCTCCTACCGACACCGCCCGCGACGCTGACGCTGGCGGCCTTCTTGCGCACAGGCCGGATCCACGGCGGCCGCCGCGCCTCGTCCTCGGAGCCGCCGGCGCTGTCGCGCGGGGGGTCGAGTGGGATTTTGGTTACTAGAGGTGAAGGCGGTGAGTATGCGAGAATGTGAAGGGGAAGGAATCGAAAAGGAGTAAGTGGGACAAGTGAAGGCGAGGTAAGAATGGCGGGAATAGCAACACAATGTAAGCGGGGACAGGTGAAAAGTCAGGGGAGTGAGTAAGCAAGTCCGGGCGTGGACATATGGGGAGGGTGACTAATTTCGAGTGGACAGGAAGGGGAACGATGCGCGCGGCCCACGGGAACGACTACGCGCGCGCCCCCAAGAACCTGCGCAAACGGAAAAAAAATCGAAATCCACTCACACCGACAAAACTCCTCCATCAGGTCCCCGCTCCGCAGCCCACACACATACCGCCCGCTGAACCTTCTCAACAGCCCGACGCACGAGCGCAGCGCGTCGAGCCCGGGCGGGATGAGCGGCTGCAGCTGCGGCGCGGCGCAGTTGAGGAGCACGGCGACGAGGGTGCGGCCGGCTTGTGTGAGCTGGTGGATGACGTGCACGCCGTCTGGGGGGGAAGGTGTAGTTAGTACGTGTGAAAAGGAGGAGGAGGGAACAAACGCACAATACGTCATCAGCCCGCGCTTCGCGACCATGAGATGCGCGGCAACGATCTGCAGCGCCGAGTAGTGCGCCTTGACCATCGCGTCGCGCTCGGCTTCGCTCTGCGGGGGGCGCATCGCCGGGTCTGCGTGCGCGGTGCGCTCTGCCACCAACTCGGCGAACCTGGTGAGGGGAGGGGAGATTAGCGATCAAGTCCGGAGGACGGAGAAAATATCGAAGGGACGAAACGAGCACGTCGGGAGTGGCAAAGAGTCTGGTGCGACAGGCCTGTCATGAGAAACGGGTCGAGATCTCTTTGTCAAGAGAGGCCACCAACGCGTCTCCACCCTCTCCTCCCTCCCAAACATCTTACAAACCCACACGCAAACAAAACGACTCACCTCCCGCGATAAATCAAGCCCCTCACAAACCACTCCGCGCAATGCAGCCTTACCGCCTGCGTCACGCGGATCGTGTCGCTCGAGCTGAGCGTGTCGGGCGTGTGGGCCCAGAAGGGCGGCACGGCCGCGTGGATGGCGTCGAGGAGCGACAGCTCGGCGGCGAATTTGGGGGGTGGGGCGCCGCCCGCGAGCCCATGCGCACTGCTCGCGGCGCCGAGCCCATGCACACCGCCCGCACCGCCCGCGCGCGCGGCAGCGAGCACCCCTGCCGCATGCGCGAGGAATGGGGACGTGGACGCGTCGCGCGGCGGCGGCATGTCCAGCACGCTCTCCAGCACCACCATCATGCGCACCGCAAGGCGGAACACCTCCATCCGCTGCGCGCCGCGCCCCTGCCCCTGCGCGCCGCCCATCTCGTCGCGGCCCTCGGGCTCCCGCACACCGTCGCGCGTGACCCACTCGTCGTCCCACGGGCCCGCCTCCCCCACGTCGCAGTCGCGCATGCGCAGCATCGCGGGCCGCCCGAAGTGCGCCGCGAGCTGCTTGTCCCACATGTACACGCACCAGAACGTGCGCTTGCGCACCTCCTCCTCGACGCCGTCGAACACGCCCTCGTAGTACGGCGTCGTCGAGCGGTGCAGCCCCGCGTCGATGGAGAGCGAGATGGCGGACGAGAGGAGCGCGGCGGCGCGTGAGAGGGAGCCGAGCCCGACGGCGTAGATGGCGGCGATGAGGTCCGCCTGGATGGTGTAGAGCGTGGGGCGGTCGAAGGACGGGAGCGTGCGCAGGCGCGAGAGGAGCTCGAACCACTGCGTGCCGGCGGCGCGGCCGTCTGCCTGCGCGTTCGGCGGGGAGGAGGAGCCGAAGGGGTGTGAGGGCGGGGTTGTGGCGGACGAGGAAGGGATGCGCGGGTCGTCCATGTGACGCGAGGCGAGGCAGCAGATCGCGACGATGAAGGCCGCGAAGCCGGGCTCGCCCCACTTTTGGGGCGTGCCGTAGTCGGCGAGGAAGGTGGGGACGTGGAGGAAGGGGAGGATGTAGTAGGATGTGGAGAGGTAGCATTGTACTAGACTATACAGATATCTTTAGTAATTTTATTTGCCTGAGAAAAAGAAGACGCCCACCTATCCATGAGCTCGGGCGCAATGTAGGACGTGATGAGGCGCCACAACGTCTGGGGGTTGACGTCCGTGCGGTGCGGGGTGCGATTCGGGAACCAGTCCTGCGGTGCAGGGGGAACAGTGCGCGGGGCGTCGTCGGTCTGCGACTGGGGAACATGGCGCTCGACGAGCAGGTCCAGCAGAGGCAGGCCAGACGTCTCGCCCTGCCAGCGTGTGTAGCCCTCGTCGTCAAAGTAGAGGTACGACGCAGACAAAGAGAGGCGCGCAGTCTCCTCTGCGAGCTGGTCGGGCGTCATATCCACATTAGCCTCGACTTTTGTGGGCGTAAAGTGCGTCGAAGGGTTTGTCAGCGGAAAGACGTGCAGCGCCGGCGGGGGCACGAACGCGGGGAACGCGAACGGCGTAATCGGGCTGGCGGGCACGCCGTCTGGCATAGCTAAGTTAGGCGGGTGTTCTGCCGCACTGCCCGCGGCAAAGACAGCCGCGGGGATTGCCTGGATGAGCGTCTCGAGGTGGTGCATGCGGTCCTCGAGCGTCGCGGTGCGCTTGGACTTGTGTGGGTGCGTGCGCTTGCCCGGTTCCTCAAAGGTGCACGACGAGCTGGCGGCCAAGCAGGCCTGACATGGATGACCCTCGTCGCATTTGATTCGGCGGCGACTGCGAAATTAAATCCTGTATTACCACCGCACAGAATAACTCACCGACATCGGTCGCATGCACTGGATCGAAAGGTGAGTATCAGTACTTGACCTAGTAGTACTGGCACCTACCGACTGAGCTTGAAGCGGCGCTCCTTGAGGATCGCTGCTGCCGACGCCTCTTGGCTCTCCGCTGTCGTCACTGGCGGCATCGAGAACGAGGCGCTTACACAGAGGAAACGATTACTTGATTAGGGGAGAAACCAAAGTTAAATCCAAGTCACCTGATTGGGCGGCCCGCTTCGTCACGTCGAATTTGAAGGGGACATGCAGAACAAGGCAGTATTGCGATTGCCGGGTTGGCAATGGGACAGAATATGAAAGATCGTCGTAAAGAGGGCGCGCCGGGTGTGTAGAATCTTCAAAGCTGGTTTTTCTTTGGCTATTCATGATCTTCGGTGACGTTCGCGATTTTTTTCGGAAGATGGGGATTCGGGGAAGCTCGGAGCTGCTCGGCTCCTCGAGTGGAGGCACTGGAGAGTATAAATGGTGTTGATGGGGAAGGAGGATTTTATGGGTCAGGGACCGGATGGGAAAAATCACAATGGTAAGGGGTCCGAGTCGGTCATTCAGAGAAAATGAAGTGGGGGATTTTTCATGGTCGAAGTGCCAAAGATAGGCTTGATTGGCCAGTCTTGGGCTTTTCGTTCTCACGGTCGTTGCGCTCCTCTAGGCTCAGCCTTTTAGATCAGCCTCGGCGCGTGAGTTCTCCCTACGTTTGGCGGGCGGCAACTTGGCGGCGACAGCAACTCGTATTGCGCGTGAAGTCGCGTTGCCGGTTTCAATGAGAACCTTGTGCGGATTATTCCCTCTAAACGCCATGGAACCAGGAACGTCGAAGGGCGCGTATGGCGTTGGTGCCTGGTGGCGTGTGCAACATGGGCTCGCGGTATAACGAAATCAGAAGGCGAGAAGCGCAGAGAATGGCATATTTCATAAATGAGGGAGCAAATACCTTGCGATTGGTATTTCAGCGCGATGAAATGTTGAAAAAGAGTTATCGAGGTTGGTGAAAGAGTGGCTGTTGACAGGAGCTTGGCATTTGTATCTAATCTTATCTAATCTCATTGTATCTTATCTAATCGAACATGTGAACTCACCTTTGGTGAGTTAATTTCCGTGACTTGGGTCGTCGATTGCGTAGCATTCCAGGCTCCAATGGACCATTTTGGGGTCCACAGGTCGATGGGCGTCGATCCTTGTAGCTCCGGAATAAATCCGTGTCGATGAGGGCTGAATACAACCAAAGTACAACACTCTATAGCTTTAAAATGGCATTTTCTGCAGGTAATTAGGCTACTCAAAGAGCTATACTATCAATCCTGTGCATTGTTCTCGGTCATACGAAGCGTCACTGCTCGCATAGCGTATCCACACTACTATCACTCACCACGCCCTAGGTGGCGGTGTGGACAAGGCGCACACAGGGGCTATTATGTCGCTCACCTGTGCAAGCGAACCGCGTTGATTGATGTACGACATTGCGTACCAGGATGTCAAACCTCGATTATCGGAGAAAGACATAGCCCAACTGAGCTCGGAGAATAGATGCCCTGCATGTAGACTCGTAACCAGTTTGTAATCAATTGCCGAAAAATGTGGCAAGCACTTTCGGTGGTTACAACCGAAAGCTGAACATCTAATCTACAAGTCCGTTACCATTGCAACATACGCCAGGCTCCGCGCCCAGCGGTCGGGGTCTGGGGTGGATTTATTTAACTTACTGCGGCGTGTCATAAACTCGGATTTAGCCGCAAATTGGGTCTGGGCTTCCCCAGTGTGCCGAT
Organism: Mycena rebaudengoi; assembly: GCA_029282285.1. Taxonomy (NCBI): domain Eukaryota; kingdom Fungi; phylum Basidiomycota; class Agaricomycetes; order Agaricales; family Mycenaceae; genus Mycena; species Mycena rebaudengoi. Next base: position 100,315 of record JARJCX010000289.1, on the reverse strand, counting down.
AAGCTGCCGAAATGATGGTCGCCGCGGTAGCCGGGGATCAGCTGCAGAAAAATGTGTCGCCTTTGATAAATGTGCCGTGGAACTTCCATATAAGGCAAGTACGGGACGGTCGGGTTTGGTATATCCTCGGTAGCGCCTGGTAGCCCTTGATATTTGGCTATAGCCTATGTATACAAGTCTTTTTTTCCTGGTCAGTGGAGCGACTGACTCCAGGATGTTCTAACCCTCCACAGCCTGAGGTTAGAACGTGTGCACTGGATGCAAAGAGATACGCGTAGATGTTCGGGCAAGCAGTGGAAGACCGCCTGGCAACAATGTGGATACAAAGAGAATCGAAATAGGGAAGAATCACTACGTTCTGCAGCCTCCTGTGGCTATGTTAGCGTAGACGGGTAGGTAGATCTGCTTAGCTGTGGCTACGGCTCTGCTTAGGGGGCTACGCAGACCTACGCAGACAGCGTAGGTCTGCGTAGGTGTGTGCCTGGGGGCCCGCGGAATGTAGTGAATACATGGGGCAAAAAAAAATCGAGATTGACGTTACAGAGTAGGTCCAAGCACCACATTAGGAGGTGATAAGACTGCTGTAAGTACGTGAAAGATCCCCAAAAGAGGAGGAGGAAGAGGAAGAGGATGTATTACTGCCTCGCGCAAAGCGGTGAAGCTGTTTGCCAAGTACGTGTACGAGGTCTGGGCTCTCTTTGATGAGACGCCTCGCTACTTCCCCGTTGCTTTCAGGATTTCTGGTTAATTCAGCGCCCTTCAACCAAGTCTATTCGTGAGATGACTATTTACTATCAAGTAGGTAGGCTACCAAAGGGCCGTGACCGTTAATGACTGTAGCGTACATTTTGGATGCTGTGTACGTAGGTACAGTACCTGCTTGTTCCTTTTAGGGACCTCCGCAGTAATACATCCTCCTCCTCCTCCTCCTGCGGTGGTCCCTAAAAGGAACAAGCAGGTATTGTGAGGAGTCCAAATGGAATTAGGGGCAGTCAGAGTAGCAATTTTGGACGGTTCTGATGGCCGGTTCTGTCGGCGGTTCTGATGACGGTTCTGGATGGTTGATAGTATCCGTAGCATACATAATGACGCGATGTATGTAGTACGGACCCCGGTTGTTCCTTAATGGGACCGCGCCGGTAATACTACCTACTACCTACCACGTATTTAATTGTGAGAGAACCGGATTAAATCAGAACCGACTTTGGGGGAGGTTCTGCAACGGTTCTGAGGCGGCTCCGGTTCTCAGAATTGAAATTTACACCAGAACCGCTTTGAGAACCGATTTTAGGACTGTATATCCCTGGGATAAGACTCGCAGAGCACCCTCTCTCACAACATAAGCCCCAACGAATGCTAGCTGCTTAAGCCACCGTGTGTGCGGGGGGTATCGGACTTCAATCCGAGACACGCGGAACAGCGGTCCGAGATGTCTCACGCCCCTATCGCTCCTCTTCCGCCGTCCCCGATACCTTCGTCAAGGCAAACAGTCTCACATGATCAAAATGCCCTGTAGACCATCTCGACATTACAGGCTTCGTCGCCCAGCATGATTCGAATGGCTAATGTAAGAGGCTGAGATCGTAGACATTACTGTAGCCTGACTGGGCACCTCCTCGGCGTTCTCGGCGGAAACGATACCTTCGCCAAGGCAAACATTCTCACAGAATCAAATACCCTGTAGACCATCTGGACATGAATGGCTTTGGCGATGTATGATTCCAATGGCTAATGTAAGAGGCTGACATCACTGGCTAGCCCGTTCTCGGCGTTCTCGGCGGAACCCCTGTCTGGGGCGGCATACCTGTCCTGCAATCCACAATATTGAATATTTACCGAACATTATCGGAAAACCGCGTTTAAAGAGAGGACCGTTTATGCATCCTGTGTCCCATCTGACATGGTCTGAGGTTAGAACGCGTGCACTGGATGCAAAGAGATACACGTAGATGTTCGGGCGACCGCCTGGCAACAATGTGGATACAAAGAGAATCGAAATAGGAGAGAATCACTACGTTCTGCAGCCTCCTGTGGCTATGTTAGCGTAGATAGGTAGGCAGATCTGCCTAGCTGTGGCTACGGCTCTGCTTGGGGGCTACGCAGACCTACGCAGACTATGCCTAGGGGCCCGCGAAATGTAGTGGATACATGGGGCAAAAAAAAAATCGAGATTGACGTTAGAGAGTAGGTCTAAGCACCACATTAGGAGGTGACAAGACTGCCGTAAGTACGTGAAAGATTCCCAAAGGAGGAGGAAGAAGAAGAGGATGTATTACTGCGGTGGGCCCTAAAAGGAACAAGCAAGTACTGTGGGGAGTCCAAATGGAATTGGAGAACGGCAAAATATATAATAGCCTGTCGGAAGATGCGGAAACGCGCGAGGTCTCAACTCGGTTTCCGAAGGTCCTTCGTGTTGCTTGTCGCCACGACGCACCATGCGTCGAAGATATATCATGCCGGGTTGAAACCAGCATCATTGACCTTAGCAATATTCTCCTTCGTTGCCGAATAGGTATGCTCGCAATTTGGTCTTAGCTGCAGAGGTACTCAATATGAGCTGTAGTTGACCACCGATAATGAGCCATACGGACACCAAACATACGCAGGTCTCGAAAACGCGACCAGCGAATGGTGGCGCAGACCAAACTGTCCAGAACAGTGGTTCAAGTGTTATACCTTCCGGTGGAGGACAGAAACGCTACGACGGGAAAGACGCCAATAGGTGACTCGGAGAAGTTGATCCAGGAGCCGCTCTTGAGCCATCTGACATGCGAAAATACAGAGCACCCACCGTCCAAGGCCAGACGATGGTCGAAGATAGCGGGGGGACAGGGAAAGCCCACTGAGGGAAATAGCCCTCCATGAGACAGGTCTGAGGTGCGCTATCATGAATGTAAAATACCCTGCAGACAGCTGATGAGCAGTTTAGAGAGGTTTTTGCACGACCAGCGTCCCATTCCGCGCAAGAATGCGCCGCCCTGTACCGTGAATATGATAATACTAATCAATATGAATCTCCTACCTATCCCCCCATGGGACCCAGATTTGAGAGCCCCAACAGCGGTGTGCGTCCAGATGCACCCCCAGAGCATGACGTGTGGCGCCGAAAGTCTTTTCTTCTGAAGTTTTGTTTCAGGCGTTGTCAGCACCTATGATGCGAACAATGTGCGAAAGCTGGAAAGATTCTGAAATGGCCAAGATTGGTGGTCAGTATTGCATACAGCGGTACGCAAATCAAGCCACCTGGCCCGGGATTCTGACATTCCTGGAGTCCAATCCACTTCAATCTCGCGGCCTTCAAAATTTCTCGACGGGTCTGACTCTAAGTCGCACCGATGTCAATGGCAGTCTGTAGACGCGTCTATCGATGGGCGATTGATACCATGTCCCGATGTCGATAACGGCCCCGGTGACTCGCGCAGAGTCCCCGAAGTTAGCCCCGGTAAGGTCAGGGGTAGCTCGGCATTTCCTGAAAACCCATCCCTTCGTCGAAGACAGTCTACCAACAGGTCCAAAGGCCCCCTCACTGGCAGGTTCTGCGCCAGAGGCACTGGGGCAGTCCAACCAATGGAGCTCCGGGGTCCGAAGAAAATAGGTCAATCGAACGCCGACCTTTCGCGGCCGTTTAGTAGTATCTCATGTGATTTTCAATGAAGGAGGAAGGAGTCCGGTGGCGACCTGTGGGTTTTCAGCGTTTGCAACTTTCGGTCAGTCGGTATTGGATGTGGAGAGGTAGCATTGTACTAGACTATACGGATATCTTAGTAATTTTATTGCCTGAGAAAAAGAAGACGCCCACCTATCCATGAGCTCGGGCGCGATGTAGGACGTGATGAGGCGCCACAACGTCTGGGGGTTGACGTCCGTGCGGTGCGGGGTGCGGTTCGGGAACCAGTCCTGCGGTGCAGGGGGAACAGTGCGCGGGGCGTCGTCGGTCTGCGACTGGGGCACATGGCGCTCGACGAGCAGGTCCAGCAGAGGCAGGCCAGACGTCTCGCCCTGCCAGCGTGTGTAGCCCTCGTCGTCAAAGTAGAGGTACGAGGCAGACAAAGAGAGGCGCGCAGTCTCCTCTGCGAGCTGGTCGGGCGTCATATCCACATTAGCCTCGACTTTTGTGGGCGTAAAGTGCGTCGAAGGGTTTGTCAGCGGAAAGACGTGCAGCGCCGGCGGGGGCACGAACGCGGGGAACGCGAACGGCGTAATCGGGCTGGCGGGCACGCCGTCTGGCATAGCCAAGTTGGGCGGGTGTTCTGCCGCACTGCCCGCGGCAAAGACGGCCGCGGGGATTGCCTGGATGAGCGTCTCGAGGTGGTGCATGCGGTCCTCGAGCGTCGCGGTGCGCTTGGACTTGTGTGGGTGCGTGCACTTGCCTGGTTCCTCAAAGGTGCACGACGAGCTGGCGGCCAAGCAAGCCTGACATGGATGACCCTCGTCGCATTTGATTCGGCGGCGACTGCGAAATTAAATCCTGTATTACCACCGCACAGAATAACTCACCGACATCGGTCGCATGCACTGGATCGAAAGGTGAGTATCAGTACTTGACCTAGTAGTGCTGGCACCTACCGACTGAGCTTGAAGCGGCGCTCCTTGAGGATCGCTGCTGCCGACGCCTCTTGGCTCTCCGCTGTCGTCACTGGCGGCATCGAGAACGAGGCGCTTACACAGAGGAAACGATTACTCGATTAGGGGAGAAACCAAAATTAATCCAAGTCACCTGATTGGGCGGCCCGCTTCGTCACGTCGAATTTGAAGGGAACAGGCAGTATTGCGATTGCCGGGTTGGCAATGGGATAGGACGCGCCGGGTGTGTAGAATCTTCGAGCTGCATCTTTTCATCATCGCTCGCGATTTTTTTCGGAAGATGGGGAAGCTCGGAGTGCCCTCAGGAGTCAGGCGCTTCAAGAGCCTCCCTCAGGGAACGTATGGGACCTGTGTGCATCTGGAAACAGGTTTCTGGCGGATAGAGCCTCAACTTGTTGATAGAGCCGCCGGCATCTTGATAGCGCGTGATAGAGACCTGGTCTTTTGATAGCGCCTCATAGAGCATGCCTTCTCTATAGAGCCTGGTAGAGTCCGTTACTCTACCATCACCCTCGAAGTTCTACCAGGGTCTATGGGTGACTGCTCATCATTTTTCCCATGCGGTGTGTTGCTGGCGCCAGTACTTAAGTATTTGTGATAAAAGCCAAAGTCCATGCATGTCCATCACTCTTTCGCTCTCACCATCTTCTGCGCGCAAGTCCATCTTGAAGTACTTCAAGCCCTCAAGCCTTTCTCTTTGAGATTTCCTGCTTGCATCTACAAGACTCTGTGCTGTTCCAGGCCCTGCTTGCAAGACCTGTCGTCAATCTATCAACCTCACATCAACTTGCAATTGAATGCACAAATTCCTTCTGCGTCTGCTCAAGCCACTTTACTTCGACAACGGGTACTCTGGGGCTCTATTTTTTGTTTCGTTTTCTGTATTAGTACCCTACTAGCTGTGAATAAAATCTATGGAACTTCACTTCTTTCTTTATTCTCTTGTGTCTGAAGGGATGACGAGGGGGAAAAATTTGCGCGAGTGAGCTTGCCGGCACCATTCGATGAGATCAGATCAATTCATGTATGGCATCTTCATAATATTCGTGATCTTGGCGGGCTCTATGGTGCTCTATGGCGGCTCTATGTAGAGACTGCCCTCTATCAGCGTCTATATAAAGGGGGGGGTTGCTACGGCCCTATGGCTCTACTAGGCTCTATCAGGACCTATGTAGCCACTGACCTATTCCCAGATGTGCGTCGTGTTTTGCACGGGATTGATTCCTCGGAGACCTCGGAGGCCTCGGCGGCGGATGTTGCGCCGAGCATAGACCTAGCCGCACGTTATACCTTGCATACAGCATGCGTCTCTCATCGCTCAATTCTAGTAGGAGCTCAAGGAAGCAGGTTTCGTCGGATTCAAAAGAAATGAGGCTCAAGCCTTTCGAAAGATCACATGAAGAGTATGTAAGTAGCTAGGATGGGAACCGTAAAGTGTAGTCGTAGAGAATCTGAAAAGAACGCAGGCGGGCAACATAGAAGGGAAGTAATATGCATCGAATGTGATCAGCGTCCGGTGCGGGGGGGCTCCTCCTCGTGAAGGGAGGGCGCTGAGATGTACGGAGCGAAGGTGTTGAAGGCACGCCTCTGCTCCAGTTGCATCATCTGCAGCTGTCCCAGACCACTGTAGGCGGCGCTCTTGGTAGCCATCTTGACGAGGGTCTCCATCTCGTCCTGGACATATTCCTCGGACCGGGCGCTGACTATGGCCACCGCCTCCTCGACCGCAAGCGTCATGACCGTCTTCATCTGAGCCATGACCTCGTCCACCGCGCGCTGCGCGACGCTGCTGATAGCGCTCTGGAATGCAGGATTGCTGAGGAAGCTGCGCATGTCGGGCCGGGTGATAACGGTGAAATTCATCCAGTTGGCGGACGACATCAACTCGGTAAACGCTTCGTCGGGAACGATGGCCACAAAGCAGCGGCGAATCGAGTTGTAAGCGATGTGCTCGTTCAAGTCCAACTCGGCTTGAACGAACTCGTCTCTGCCGCGGGGGCACGAGGCGCGGAGGATTGTCCCTTGAAGCTGGATACTCTCGCACGACTCGGTGAATTTGTCAGCGCCATTAGCCCAGACGAGTTCTCCACTGATATTCCCGACGTAATCGTCAAGATCCAGGGTGTTGGAACTCAGTTCGACTTCAGTCGATGTGATTGTGAGTATCGAGAGCTTCAAGTCAAGTTGGCAGTCGGCCAGAGTCAGCTTCGTGCTAGTACGGGTGCGGTATTCCCTGTGCGATAGGTATGGTTAATGAGCAGTTCGAAGGAAACAGAAAGATGGACAACTTACTCGATCGCTTGACGGGAACTTTCGAAATTTTGCTTGACATCTTCTCGACGAGTCGTGGAGCTGTAGGAGCTCTCTTGGCGCTGGCTGCTTTGCTTCGACTGGTTAAATGTGGACTGTTGTTCGCTGAAACGTTGTCTTTAGTACGCGGGACACTAATGAGAGTGAGGTTGTATGTACCCGAATTGTGCTCCGCTACGACATGGCCATTAGAATATGTGACAGTAAGGAGAGTGAGAATCGTACCCGAAATTCGTTCCAAATCCGCTAGAACATGATCATTAGAACACGAGACGGTAGTGAGAATGAAAAAAAATCGTACTTTGCAGAGTCAGGGGAGAGGTTGACACCAGTGAAGGGACGACCAGGCTGGGGCTGAGCAAAGGCGGCTGGGCTACGACTCGGACGTGGCTGAGTACGACTGCCAGACATTGTGGGATGCGAGGTAGCAGATGTGAGTTGGTTTGTGAGAGTCGAGGGGAGTTGTTGCCAATGTCAAGGCGGAAAAATGCTCGCCATTTATACGCCGAGGTATCTGCAGCATCGAAACACTCAAGATGATCTTTCTGCATGCTGGTAAAGGGCCGGGTAGGGGGATGACAGGCTCCACAGACAGCTGAACGAGGAGGGGTGGGTGCATACGGGCTGGAGCCCGATTTCGGGCGTTTGTCTACTTTCCAACTCCGCCATCATGTTTGGGGACCCATTTGAATTATTGGAAGATCTGTATGTTTATGGATCGGACATCGCGGGGCTTTTTTTTGCACCTTTTGATTGGACATGAAGGCCATATTCCTCACGTTCTGTCCGGAATACATCGAACGCACGCCTGTCGAACAAATGCGGCGTTCCAAATGAGATGCGCGCAGAGTACTAGACGCAGATCTTCAAGATATTGTGAAAATAGTAAGTACCCATGGTGTATGAGATCCAGATAGGCGCCCGAGTTAGGCGCCCGAGTTAGACCCTGCGTATCGCCAGCGCAGCATCGAGTCTGCCAATGGAATGGCGAGGAGATTATAGAAACACATGCGATGGCCTACTGTGTAGGGCATGAAATCGTGCTTAACACGCGCACAGAATACGGCGTAGTTTTGTTACACCACGGGTCGAGCGCGACGGTTGAGACCCGAGGTGGCGAGCCAGAAGTGGTGAGCCAAACGGGGTGGGTCCCGTACGTGCGTTTACGCCGCATTTGCGGTCTTGGCACACCCTAAACAAATTGAACTCAGATCGTCCAGATTTTGACTGTCGGAGACGTACTAGATCTCTTCCGGGAGTCTTCACTGGACAGTAGAACTCCGACGAGTCGTTGTCGGATCGCAAGAAGGTTAATATTGTTGCGTCCCATGAGGCCAGTGGCGGAGGGAATATAACGGAGCTCGTGGACATCTCAATGACTGGTGTCCGGAACAGACTGCGCTCCATAATGCGCATGTAGACGTTACGTACGCCCTGCCACGACTCCTGCTGGCGCTTCTCCGAGGCGCCTCCAGAACCGCGATTTGCGGTGGCGGCGCGTGTCTTCCTGATGTTTGCAACAGTGCTCTCTGCGATGGCCGAGTGCACGATGCGGACAGTGCACAGTCGCAGCTCGGGGTCGATCCCCTCGAGCTCGTCGTCGTCTGACTCGACATGATAGCGTTTGAGAAAGGTTGGAGAAAGGACATGAAAGCCGCTCCGGCCCTTCGTGAGAAAAGCGGGGTCCCAAACGGGTAGTTATTTTACGCCACCGTGGGTTGATTGATTGCGTCTCTCTAACGGACCTCCTGCACCGAGAAGGCGGCTTTTGCCACGAGTGAAAGATTTTTTTTTAAAAAGCTCGCTAAGCATCCAGTGTATGAGAGGGCCGAAATTTTGAATTGTTGGAAGTTCTGTGTGTTTATGAATCGGATATCGTAGGTTTGTTTCGCACTTTGTGATTGGACATGGAGGCCATATTCCGGACGTTCTGTCCGCTTACATCTGACAACCGGAATACTCTGAACGCCACGAGTTTGTGGCGTTCTAAAATGAGATGCCCGCAGAAAACTAGACGCCCAATTGATAGATCCCCAAAATATAGTGAGCGCCTGTCAATGTGTCGTACCAGATCCTAGAAGGCACCCCAGTCAGGCCTACAGTACGCATCGCCAGCGCAGCATTGAGCCTGTCACTGGAATGGCCTCAACCCACGAGCAGATTATAGAAAACACATGCGATGGCCCACTGTGTAGGGCACGAAATCGTGCATAACACGCGCACGGAGTACGGTCTATGTTTTTTACACCATGACCGGTGAGACCCGAAGTGAAGTGGTAGGCCAAATTTAACTGGACGGTTCCCAAACGCACTGTACTGTGGGCCCGCGGGCTTACGCCGCATTCCTAAATAGTCTTAAATGTTCTAGAACGAACCATTCGGAAAGCATTTTAAATTCGTGTCCAATATGGCTCTTGTGCTCTTGCTCGGCACCTTCTCCTGGTGTTGAAATAAAGGTAGCTGCGGCCTTTACTCGGGATATAGCAGAAGACCCTCGCAAACGCGCAGGAGATTCGTTCAACATCTGCGGCTTAAATACACACAAGGTAAGAAGTTATTAATATGAATGAGGCGTGATTAAAGGTACGAGCGACGGAGAAAGAAGGAATGAACGTGGCGACGGCATTCTGTGAAGCATGAACCTGAACGCCGTCTCTGACAGCGAGCGGGCGGCTTCAAAATTCCAACACCTGGAGACTTATAATAAAGCATCCTCAAAAGCCACTGGCACAGGGAGGATAACCAAAAATACCGAGCAGGAATATTGGGAAGATATGAAAGAAATATTTACAATAACTTTTGCATATCCACAGAGACGAATATGAACCTCTTCAAAGAATATAATCAACAAAGAATATTTTTCAAAGATGTCTTTCATAATTGTGCATGGGAACATGGGAAACTCATTATAACTATTTTCTTCATATCTTCTTGATGTTTTGGCCCGGAAATTTGGATTATCCTCTCTGTGTGGGAAGATGTTTGAAAACTTTCCTCATGTTCTGCACCAGAACTTGATGAAGATATTTGAAAGGCATTTTAAAAGTTCTTTTGGTGGGTTCAGTGTATTCTGGTTCCAAGAACGGAGAATGTATACAAAAGGTATTCTGAAGCTAGACTCGTAACCAGTCTGTAACCAATTGCCGAAAATATGTGGCAAGCACTTCGGTGGTTACAGTGCTGTCCCCGGAGTTTGAAAATTTGGCAGGTGTCGCGATTGGGCGAGAAGCGAGCCATCAATATCCATCAATTTTGCCCCAAAGTCGACACCTCGTTCCTCCCCGCTACAACAGATTAGAATAAAATTTGAGAGACAAATGTTATTGCTTTTAGCAGTTAATGACTGCTATTTACTTCAAATTCATTTAAATCCAAAGGTCATGGGAGAATATGAGCCTCGCTCAAATTTTAAACTCCGATGACAGCCCAATGAACGTCGACGAGTTGTACCAGTCTGTACGAAAGCACTTGCCGCATTTTTTCGGAATTTGTTTACAGACTGGTTACGAGTCTATTCTGAAGCATATCCAGAAAACATTTTGAATGTTTTCTAGTTTTGCAGGGCTGTGAAATTAAGAAGCATGTAAAAGGTATCTTGAACAGTATTGAAAATGTACATAGGACATATTTTGAATACCCTCCAGTTTTTCTGGGCCATAAAAATACAAGACATGCAGAACACATGTCTTGTATTTTTTAGAATCTTCGAGCTGGATTTTTTTGGCTATTCATGATCTTGGGTGATGTTTGCAATATTTTTCGGAAGATGGGGAAACTCGGAGCTGCTCGGCTCCTCGAGTGGAGGCACTGGAGAGTATGAATAGTGTTGATGGGGAAGGAGAATTTTATGGGTCAGGGACCGGATGGGAACAATCACAATGGTAAGGGGTCAGTCATTCAGAGAAAATGAAGTGGACAATTTTTGATGGTCAAAGTGCCAAAGATAGGCTTGATTGGCCAGTCTTGGGCTTTCTTTCTCATGATCTTTGCGCTCCTCTAGGCGTAGCCTTTTAAATCAGCCTCGGCGCGTGAGTTCTCCCTACGTTTGGCGGGCGGCGGCTTGGCGGCGACAGCAACTCGTATTACGCACGAAGTCACGTTGCCGTTTTCAATGAGAACCTTGCACGGATTATTCCCTCTAAATGCCATGGAACGTCGAAGGGCGCGTATGGCGGTTTGTGGCGTGTGCAACATAGGCTCGCAGTATAACGAAATCAGAGGGCGGGAAGCACAGAGATTTTATGGGTGAGGGAGAAAATACCTTGCAATTGGAGTTTCAGCGCGATGAAACGTTGAAAAAGAGTTATCGAGGTTGGGAAAGAGACGCAGGCTGTTGACAAGAGTTTGCCTTTGGCCGTATCTAATCTTATCTGATATTATTGTATCTTATCTAATCGGATATGTGATCTTTCTACTTTTGTTGAGTTAATTTCCATGACTTGGGGTCATCGATTGCGTAGCATTCCAGGCTCCAATGAACCATTTTGAGGTGGTGGACATCGATCCTTGTAGCTCCGGAATAAATCCGTGTCGATGGGGGCTGAGTACAACCAAAATACAACACCCTATAGCTTAAAAATGGCAATTTCTACAAGTAATCAGGCTGCTCAACCTATCAAAACTATGCATCATTCTCGGTCACACGAAGCGTCACTCATGTTGAGGCTCGCATAGATGATAGCGTATCCACACTACTGTACTATTTCGACCAAAGGTTCACGCCATGTCACCGTCACCTCCGTGAACATTTTTTGTAAAGTGTTCATTCCTCGCTTAGTGTGAGAAATTACTATAAGGGGACGTCCGTTCTCAACGCCTTCGCCCTATTTTGCTGCTTACCACTACCAGTGTCCCTTTTTGAATGCTCAGCAAGTACTAGCCAGCAAAAACTCCCCGTAGACTCGTAACCAGTCTGTAAAACAATTGCCGAAAATATGTGGCAAGCACTTCGGTGTGTAAACAACCGAAGTGCTTGCCACATTTTTTCGGTATTTTGTTTACAGACTGGTCACGAGTCTAAACTCCCCGGTATCTGCCTCTTTTCTTGCGACATCCAGGACTTCCATGTATGGCCACTTCTGGGCTCTTCTGGGGTTGCCGTGTGCCGCTGCGTCATGAACGAATACATCGGTTACCTTGCTACCGACACCATTCGACTATGTCGTGCAGTGAAAGTCTGATCATCCATACTCACCGATGTCAACGCTCGCATTGTGATTCCGGTTCTCCAAGGCTTGGCCTTTGTGTCTCGTGCAATGGCGACTCCAAAAGATACTACTCGCACGACTCTTGCTGGACTGCCGTGTGGCTGTCAAGCGTTCTTTATTTTGATGCGTAGTATCTCGCGGCCGCGACAGGTTCTGGATGTGTAGCTTTACGTCAAATTTGCGCAGAAAATGTGCATTGAGCCCGAGTTTTCAGCAATGCACGCTAGCGGCGTTACTCTAAGCTGATTTGGTGGAGATATTAGCGCCGCGATTGAGCACGCTTTGCGCGCCGGCCTGCCGTGAAGACGATGTTCCTGGTGCAAGGCATCCCAGTGTGTGAGGACATCACTGGAGTCTTCGTTCTCATTCCTATACCTCATTTTACCGGTTCGCAAGCGGGTAATAGCCCTCAATGTAGTTTAAGCACTGTCGATACCATGACAAGCCTTGAGTTTGAGCTTCATTCCAATGCAAATTGATTGTTTTCATTCTCATGTTCACACACATAAGTTGTTAAAGGACTCCCCTGAGTTTCCTTGAGTCTCTCTCTTTCCTTCCTTTTTCGAATTCTTTTTCGCTTTTTGCCCGATTTGATACCCACCATATTGAAATAAAAACCAATACTATTGACCCAGCGCTGTTGCGCAACACGTGATCCGGTGATCTCGGTGATCGCTCGCTTCCGCACAACAAGTCCCTTCAACTCTCTCAGCGACATTAATATTGTAATGGAGCTTTTAGTGGTATAAATATGTAGTAGTGATGAATAAAACAAGAAGCTTTTGTCAACATTGATTACAAAACCATTTCTACATCTGAGACAAGATCTCCTCCAAGTTCATCACCGGCTAGTTCAACGCGATCCGGAAGAGTGTACCCCATCGTGTTCTGGGTATACCGGACTGACCATTTATTGCCATTTTCCGTGAATGTCGTACCTCACATGACCGTGACCAGACGCGGACTTTACCCGTCTCGTTCGGTGGTATCTTCAAATTGAGCGATTTTGATCTCTTCGAGTGATTTTGAGTTACGCCGATGCGTGCGAGCCTTCAAGTTCGGGCTGTGACTCGGACTTGGGCAAATGTGCCCCAATATTGACTTAAAAAGCGCTCATAGTGCATTATGTAGCCATCTTCACAACTAACTAACAAAAACTGGCTTTCCGACCTTTGATAACACCTGTTGAGGCAGGCTCCTACCCACCCGCACGTTACGATGTTAATATACAGAGGAGGTAGTGCTTTATTGAATACAGAAATGGGTTTCGGGACTATCGGAAATAATCGGGGCCGATGTGACTGTAATGTTACTGAGTGACAAAGTTGCTCTCCACGGCGGCGGGACGAAGATATATACAAACAACATAGCCACATTTTCATCAAATCCGCAAAACACCTCTCAAATGGCTTCCACAGTCCGAATAAATTTCGTCTTTTATTGTGAGTGAGCTCAATATGCATGCGGTCCTCGAGCGTCGCGGTGCACTTGGACTTGTGTGGGTGGGTGCGCTTGCCTGGTTCCTCAAAGGTGCACGACGAGCTGGCGGCCAAGCAGGCCTGACATGGATGACCCTCGTCGCATTTGATTCGGCGGCGACTGCGAAATTAAATCCTGTGTTACCACTGCACAGATTAACTCACCGACATCGGTCGCATGCACTGGATCGAAAAGTGTCAATGAGTATCAGTACTCGACCTAGTGCTGGCACCTACCGACTGAGCTTGAAGCGGCGCTCCTTGAGGATCGCTGCTGCCGACGCCTCTTGGCTCTCCGCTGTCGTCACTGGCGGCATTGAGAACGAGGCGCTTACACAGAGGAAACGATTACTCGATTAGGGGAGAAACCAAAATTAATCCAAGTCACCTGATTGGGCGGCCCGCTTCGTCACGTCGAATTTGAAGGGAACAGGCAGTATTGCGATTGTCGGGTTGGCGATGGGACAGAATATGAAAGATCGTCGTAAAGAGGCGCGCCGAACCTGGTTTTTCTTTGGCTATTCATGATCTTCGGTGACGTTCGCGATTTTTTTCGGAAGATGGGGATTCGGGGAAGCTCGGAGCTGCTCGGCTCCTCGAGTGGAGGCACTGGAGAGTATAAATGGTGTTGATGGGGAAGCAGGATTTTAATGCTCAGGGACCGGATGGGAAAAATCACAATGGTAAGGGGTCCGAGTCGGTCATTCAGAGAAAATGAAGTGGGGGATTTTTCATGGTCAAAGTGCCAAAGATAGGCTTGATTGGCCAGTCTTGGGCTTTTCGTTCTCACGGTCGTTGCGCTCCTCTTAGTGTTGCCGTCGAGTCGAGTTGCAACTCGAGTAACTCGCGAGTTGGTGATGGGAACATCGCCACAATCAACGTATTTTAATACTACACTATTCCAAGCCTTAAACGGTTCTTTGGGGTCTCAATAAAACACTCATCTCGCCATGGTTTCAGAGGTCAATTTTTTTTTGCTTCTTGTCTTGTATTTTCTTCTCAAAAGAAAGAAAAGAAAGAAAAAGCAATTGCGCATCAAATTTTCTGAGTGGCTGTCAGTCCTGGGAATTCTTGGCCTCATAACAACGACAAATGCCGTCACGAGAAAAGACAAGAAATATTGCAGAGGTTAGTCCATTCACTTCAGCAACACGAGAAAAAAACTCTATTGTCAAAAGGCATAAAGGAAACGATCCCGCTGAATTTTTATTGTGTGTGAGAAGGAGGATGAACACACACCCTATAGCTTAAAAATGGCATTTTTTGCAGGTAACCAGGCTGCTCAAAACAGTATCAATCCTGTTCATCGTTCTCGGTTACACGAAGCGTCACTCATGCTGAGGCTCCATTGCATACCCACAAATTTTTATAGAATCAGCATTACACCACTATCACCACGCGCCGTCCTCTAGGTGGCAGGCGCGTCGGGGGTTGTGGAAAATGCGCACACGGATAGGGGCAATTATGTCGCTCACCTGTGCAAGCGAACCGCGTTGATTAATGTGTGATACTAATTGTCGGAGGAAGACATAGCCCAACTGAGCTCGGAGAATAGATGCCCCACATCATTACAACTCGAGTTGGGCTCAGCTCGACGGCAACACTAGCACTGGCAAGCAATTTCGGTGGTTACAACCGACTGGTTACGAGTATGATTTCACTTATACTCTTTTGTCGTCGTCGGCCAACCCCTATCTGGTGGCCACTCTGCGACTCTGCCGGCTTATCTCTGGTCTTATGTGACACTGTGTTCCGAAATGGGGAGTAGCTCAGGTGATCAACCGGCGGAAGACTGAGGGTACCCGTAGCATACATTTTGACGCAATGTATGTAGTACGGACACCGGCTGTTTCCTGATGGGACCGCGTCGGAATATACCTACCTACCTACCTGTTCATCCCGCCTGATGTTCGAGGGTGAACGGGAGTCCCGTAAAAAGACCACGGTGCACTCAGTCTGTTCCCTGGGCCTGGCTGCCACTGTCCCGGGACATGGGATAAGACTCACAGAGCACCCTGGGATAAGACTCGCAGAGCACCCTCTCCCACAACATAAGCCCTAGCGAAATGCTAGCTGCTTAAGCCACCGTGTGTAATCCGAGACACGCGGAACAGCGGTCCGAGATGTCTCACGCCCCTATCGCTCGATACCTTTGTCAAGGCAAACCGAATCAAAATGCCCTGTAGACCATCTCGACATTACAGGCTTTTTTGCCCAGCATGATTCGAATGGCTAATGTAAGAGGCTGAGATCGTAGACATTACTATAGCCTGACTGGGCACCTCCTCGGCGTTCTCGGCGGAAACGCAAGGCAAACATTCTCACAGAATCAAATACCCTGTAGACCATCTGGACATGAATGGCTTTGGCGATGCATGATTCCAATGGGTAATAAGAGGCTGACATCACTAGCTAGCCCGTTCTTGGCGTTCTCGGCGGAACACCTGTCTGGGGCAGCATCATGCCTGTCCTGCAATCCACAATATTGAATATTTACCGAACATTATCGGAAAACCGCGTTTAAAGAGAGGACAGTTTATGCATCCTGTGTCCCATCTGACATGGTCTGAGGTTAGAATGCGTGCACTGGATGCAAAGAGATACACGCACTGCATTCCCTGACCCCGTAGGCCAACGTAGTTTACTTGGGTCTACGTCGGTCTACGTCGGCCTACGTGACCAAAAGGGGGTAGGCACAGTTTGTCGACCTCAACTTGGCCTACTTGTGCCTACCCTTTGCCTACGTCTACCTACCTTCGTCAGCTTCGCCTCTGCCTATCTGCGTCTTCATGCGTCGCCATGATACATAACGTCCAAAATTATCCTTCCGCTTCCGAGCTTGGCAACGGCTTTAATAAACCGTGGATATAATAAATGGTTTTAATTTGAGCATTTTGTTGTACTTTCTGAGAACGGGTAAGCAACGTACCCACAATTTGTAGCATCCAGATCATCTCTATAGAGCTAACATACAAGGACATGCCGGACACTGCACCAGGACCGACGATAGAAGGATTCTGAATGTCAAACATCAGCTATTAAATTTATGTAATGTAAACTTTACCCAAACATGCGACACATCACTGTACTGTCTCCGACATTGAACCTGGCAAAACCTTTGCGAAACAAGTGAAATGTGCGGTGAGGAGAGTAAAACCAATGTGGGCCACGTAGGCAAACCTGGTCTCCTTCCAGGTTTGCCTATGTCTGCCTACGGGGGTAGGCAAACCCTTGGTCTCCGGGAAAATGCATCTAGCCTCCGGCGCCAGATGGTCAAAACCGTGTCCGGATTGGTATCTAGGCTCTCCGGTTATTATTAGGGGTCCTTCTACGGATCCGCGGAATGCAGTGACGTAGATGTTCGGGCGAGCAGTGGAAGACCGCCTGGCAACAATGTGGATACAAAGAGAATCGAAATAGGGGAGAATCACTACGTTCTGCAGTCGTAGGCAGATCTGCCTAGCTGTGGCTACGGCTCTGCTTAGGGGGCCTCGCAGACCTACGCAGACTTTAGGGGCCCGCGGAATGTAGTGAATACATGGGGCAAAAAAAAAATCGAGATTGACGTTAGAGAGTAGGTCCAAGCACCACATTAGGAGGTGACAAGACTGCCGTAAGTACGTGTAAGATTCCCAAAGGAGGAGGAAGAGGAAGAGGATGTATTACTGCGGTGGTCCCTAAAAGGAACAAGCAGGTACTGTGGGGAGTCCAAATGGAATTATAGCCTGTCGGAAGATGCCGAAAACACGCGAGGTCTCAACTCAGTTTCCGAAGGGTAACTTTTTTCTTCTCCCGCTGCGCATATCACCTGAAATCACCTGTACATTTCATGCCGCATTCTTCGTGTTTTGCGCTATTGGGCCCTGATGCGTCGAAGATATATTATGCCGGGTTGAAACCAGCATTAGTGACCTTAGCAATATTCTCCTTCGTTGCCGAATAGGTATGCTCGCAATTTGGTCTTAGCTGCAGAGGTACTCAATATGAGCTGTAGTTGACCACCGATAATGAGCCATACGGACACCAAACATACGCAGGTCTCGAAAACGCGGCCAACGAATGGCGGCGCAGACCAAACTGTCCAGAACACTGGTTCAAGTGTTATACCTTCCGGTGGAGGACAGAAACGCTACGACGGGAAAGACGCCAATAGGTGACTCGGAGAAGTTAATCCAGGAGCCGCTCTTGAGCCATCTGACATGCGAAAATACAGAGCACCCACCGTCCAAGGCCAGACGATGGTCGAAGATAGCGGAGGGACAGGGAAAGCCCACTGAGGGAAATAGCCCTCCATGAGACAGGTCTGAGGTGCGCTATCATGAATGTAAAATCCCCCGCGGACAGCTGATGAGCAGTTTAGAGAGGTTTTTGCACGACCAGCGTCCCATTCCGCGCAAGAATGCGCCGCTGTACCGTGAATATGATAATGCTACTAGTAATCAATATGAATCTCCTACCTATCCCCCCATGGGACCCAGATTTGAGAGCCCCAACAGCGGTGTGCGCCCAGATGCACCCCCAGAGCATGACCTGTGGCGCCGAAAGTCTTTTCTTCTGAAGTTTTTGTTTCAGGCGTTGTCAGCACCTATGATGCGAACAATGTGCGAAAGCTGGAAAGATTCTGAAATGGCCAAGATTGGTGGTCAGTATTGCATACAACGGTACGCAAATCAAGCCACCTGGCCCGGGATTCTGACATTCCTGGAGTCCAATCCACTTCAATCGCGACCTTCAAAATTTCTCGACGGGTCTGACTCTAAGTCGCACCGATGTCAATGGCAGTCTATCGATGGGCGATTGATACCATGTCCCGATGTCGATAACAGCCCCGGTGACTCGAGCAGACCGAAGTTAGCCCTGGCAGGTCAGCGGTAACCCAGCATTTCCTGAAAATCCATCCCTTCGTCGAAGACAGTCCACCAACAAGTCCAAAGGCTCCCTCACTGGCAGGTTCTGCGCCAGGGGCACTGGGGCAGTCCAACCAATGGAGCTTGAATGGAGCTCCGGGGTCCGAAGAAAATATGTGAATCGAACGCCGACCTTTCGCGGCCGTTTAGTAGTATCTCATGTGATTTTTAATGAAGGAGGAAGGGTCCGGTAGCGACCTGTGGGTTTTCAGCGCTTGCAACTTTCGGTCAGTCGGTATTGAGTCGGTAAGCAAAAGAGAGGTTATATCATCATGATTGCAACATGTTTGCGTGTATTTGCATCGCCGAGTTGCCGCTGCCATAGTCTAGAGCTGGGCTCTGCGGCTCTTTCCATGATTAAAACGCTGCTGCTCTACATGACTCAAGACATATATAATGTTCTCTGAAAATTTCGGATTTTTCTGGAGTACATTGAGCATCCTGCGAACGGATGTGGGAGACATCATATGATGCCATCACTTCTCGGCGAATTCCGTGGGCATTCTAAATAAACAAAAGGGAGTAAACATTCTCATTCTCCAAATAAATGGCACTTTATGAGGTACTCGTGGCGGAATCGACGCGACGAAATTTCAAAGTCCGATGATTAGTAAGATATATTGAGTGGCCGTTCTTTACAAAGAAAATCTGAAAATTATGGTTTGGATCAATTTGACGCAACCTCGGACGAACCACCAGATCTCCTTGAGACGGTGAACCTGGCGAGCAACAAGAACGCGCCAGCGTACAATAAAAACGGAAGTGGGCAAAGCGGAGATGGGCAACCAAATCTGCTGAGCGCCGGAAGCTGAGGTCCCACACGCGGCGCCAAGAGGACGCCAGCGTCGAGGAGACATTTCCCTGGATGGTTGTAACGTCTGGCCTGGTTTTAAGTCCAAGGCCTAAATTAGCGGGTGCAGGTAGACGACTACGTCGGCCCATGGTGTATGGAAGCGTGCAAGCGCTAGACAGCACCAGGGGAGTGGGAACACTCTTACCTTTCAACACCATCAACACTCCACAAAATAAATAAAAAAATAAAAAAACGGAAGTCATCGAAGGACATTGGAAAAGTAGAGACTAAAAGGATTCTCTTTTATGGTCCAACAATCAATCGAAATACATCCCGCCGTTGACTGAAAGCTGCGGTTCAATAATCAGTTCACGTCAAGCCTAGTGTGGAACAAGAATTGTGCGCACACTTTGGCCTGCATCACACGATTTGAATTCGCTGACGTTGAAATGGGGAGGAGGAAATGTGTAAGCATACCGGTAATGAAGCCAGACTCTTTGGAGGCGACGAAAGAAACAAGGTTGGCAATGTCAGTCGTGGTCCTGCAAGTGTTTGCAATTTAAGGATGATTCGTGCCTATATAAAATTCAAACACGTACCCGAGTCTTTTCAGCGGGAAATTGTCCTTGAACTTGATAAAGTTGAAGATGTTTTACATTGTTTTCGGAATAGGTGCGGCCACTTACAGTCTGGAGTAAAGTTCCCGGCGTCGAGTTGGTCGTCGTAGCATAGCTCATGTTGAGATATTCCACTAATGGGAGTGAATTGTCGCAAATGTTATTGAGTATTGCACCGTACACATATCTGTGTCGATCGCCCCTGGGGCGTAAGCGTTAACAGTGATGTTGTGGGGGCCGAATTCCAGTGCTATTATCATCAACGAAACTCTACTTGTAAGAGTAAAAAACGAACCGGCAGCCTGTGTTAATCCCCGAACAGTGAATTTTGATGCACAGTATGCGCTGAGGAACGGAAAACCTATCTTCCCACTTAGGATACTGTAGAGAGCAAGAGATGCGCCAAACTTTTCTTCCCACCCACAGAGGAAGCTGCGATAAGTCTCCCTCCTCTGCCTTGCTGGACCATCTGTTGTCCGGCGTATTTATAACAAAGAAATGCGCCGCGAGCATTGACGGCCATAACACGGTCCCAATCTTCAACGGTCGCTTTGAAGTATAATTCAGCCTCGGAGCTGACGGGGAGTTTTGCAGAGTGTCACCATCGACTACAGCAGCCTACTTGACCACTCCTGCGTTCGCCACCATCTGGTTGTGGCCATCAAAAAAGGGCTCGGGTGGGGGGCAGTTACGAACCATGTCAATTCCCCCATGGGCTGCCACCATGCCTCACACCGGGGGCAAACACCAAGGCACTTGAAAGTCAAGTGCCTTGAATGCATGTGGTTCGCATGTGGTGAAATGGACGACAATGAGCAGACAAGGTGTCTTTTGCAGACAAAGGAGGGACAAAGGATAGACAAAGGGTAGACAAAGGGCAGGTGAAAATGCTGGGGTGCCTGGGGGATTTTCACCTGCCCTTTGTCTACCCTTTGTCTATCCTTTGTCCCTCCTTTGTCTGCAAAAGACACCTTGTCTGCTCATTGTCGTCCATTTCACCACATGCGAACCACATGCATTCAAGGCACTTGACTTTCAAGTGCCTTGGTGTTTGCCCCCGGTGTCAACCATCGCCTTAACCTGCTCGTCCACTGACATGTCCGCAATGTGCGCGGAGCTAGCGCGCCCTTTCGACTTGATCGCGTCGACGACAGCCGCGAGATTCTCTGCATTTTGCGCAATGTCGTTCACGGCAACATCGAACCCGTCGTCCGCGAGACGGAGAGCAATAGCTTTCCCGATCCCTTGTGCTGGAAATGATATGGATGCCCACTCAAAGGAAAAACTGCGAGCAAAACGCACCTGCACCGGTGACAACTGCGATACCTGGTGCGGACGTCATGTCAGTGAGGATAGATTGGAAGGACAGTAGATCGCAACGGCGAGGATTTTATATGCGAAGATCATCCAGCTACCGGAAGAAAGTTAGTACAGATACGGATAGATGCTTCCACCAGTGTTCGCCTTAAGGGTTAAGGCCTTAAGCGCCTTAAGGGTTATTAAGGGCTTAACTTAACCCTTAAGACTTTGGTGGAATTTTTCCAACCCCTCTTAAGGTCTTAAGCCTTCGGCCGGCAATTGCCGGCGCCGGATCAATCAATCAGGTGAGATCAAATCAGCCATTCGGAACGGAAAACAGATCACCTTCCTCCATACCATCATCCTCCACACCATAGTGCCATTATCATCTATGGAAGAATCCGCAAGCATCGAGGGCACAGCCCAAGTTATAGCGCCCATTTTTGACAGCGCTATTAATGCTGAGCGGCTCTTCTCCGCCATTCGCACTGTCACGAAATCACAATATCGGGGGAGCATCGAGTCCAGACAACGTATCGAGATCTTGAAGGTTCCGTAATTTCTATGCGCCTCAATATATTAATGATGCCGAACAACCTCAGATAGCTCTAAAAGTCCAAGCACTGAAGGCGGAAGACAGTAATGTTTCTGGATAGGATACAAAATCTCTATCTCATTGGCTTTTCTATGTAGTGTACTTTTTCATATTACATGTGGACGAATTGTCATGGCTTCGGACGAGATGAAGCCGGAAGATTGAAGCCGTCGGACCGAATCCCGATTGTGGATAATGATGGCATCTTCACAAATTTTCACTTGACGACTCTTGCCCTCGCCGCCGCAATGAGCACCGAGGATCCTCTCTGGGCCTTTTTCCACAAGGGCACAACGAAGGTCAACTCAAGTCACTGGAACACCTGGTGCAAGGACTGCGTTCAGCATTACGAGAACCGCATCAAGGAATCCCGGCTGTATGACGGCCCTGTCGACGCTGCGACGCGACTGGTCAGAAAGGCAGAGGAACATGCCGAGGGTACGTCAAGACATCTCCGTCTTCTATTTCGACCAATCCTAGTACTTGCAGCCCGCAAAATGGCCGGTTCATTGCCTGGAACGAAGGACAAATTTATCCTCCACATCCTCGGTGGTAAGGGTACTATTGCTTGCGCGTATGCTTCAGATGCAGCCAAAGCGGAAGCCAGCTCTCGGCGCACTCTGGGCAAAGCTAAACAGGCCGCTGGACCGTCCGCGAAACATGCCCGTTCTAAATCTTCGGCGGAGGCTGACAACGCTACGACTCAGAAAAAAATGAAGCATGAAATGCTCAAGACCTATACGGGGCACGACATGCCCTTTAGCAAATCTCAGGCGGAGGCATTCGAGTCTCAGGCCCTACGTGCGATTATTTCCACCAACTCCGCGTTCAGTCTATTTGAAGATCCTGAAATGCTGACACTATTGGGCATGGCACGAAGCCTTGCCCCTGATATTCTTCCCTCGGGCAAGGTGGTTGGCGGTCGCTTACTCAACAAGGCCGCAGCTACTGTCGACGAGAAGCTCTCGAAACTTCTTGAGGGTCAAGTGTTTGGATTATCGTACGTGTGTATATCTTTTCTTCTTCTCATTTACTTAAGTGAATTCAGTGCCGACGGGTGGAAATCACTAACCAAGGACGCCATCAATGGCGTTTGCGCGAACATTGATTATAAGGTAAAGTGCCGCTATCGATAAAAATATTTTAACATTCGAACTAACTCATCTGACTTAGTCCTATACGCTTGAATTGGCTGATGTGACTTCAATGGACAAAAGCGGCCCCGGAATGTGCCAGCAGTACATGGAAATCATCGACCGCATCGAAACGAAATACAACTGCGTGATTATTTATTTCATCACCGACGCAGACGGCGGGAGCAAGAAAGGGCGAGTGCTTCTCGGGAAGAAACGCACTTATTTGATACTGCCTTCTTGTTGGGTTCACCAGGTAGGTCATATTATATTTTCGAGACCAAATAATGACGAGTTGACTAGTTTCAACTGATACTGGGCGACTACTTCAAGGTGAACATATTTGCCGCCGGAACTGCGGAGCTGGCGACCGCTCTAATCGGGTGGATAAATAATCACGGCAAAGTGCGAAAAATTTTCGACGAGGCCCAAAGCGCATTTTATCTCGACCGTCTCGGTCATATCCTTGTTCTCGCATATCTTGTCGCTAATCTCACACGCTGGACCACTCATTGCATCGCGTTCATGCGGCTATTTCGTCTGGAAGAGCCCCTGCAGCTCGCTGTGATGCAGAGCCGCGGCGCAATTGTTACTGCTCAGGTCGGGAAAGCGGTCGGAGCCGACAAACTTGCTTTCACGGAGGAAGCGAACAAATTTTGCACCCTAATAATGGATGCGACATTCTGGTCGAGTCTGGAGTCGCTTATCGAGGACATCGAACCCATCTGTTACGGAACTAACATTAATCAGAAAGATTCGACGCGGGCTGATCAAGTTCTTCTGAGCTTGGTGGGCATGTTTCTCCGCATGCTCGATCATCCTGAGCCCGCGGTTGCGGCGGGGAATGACAAAGCGTCTCGAAAAACGGTGGAATGATTGTGATCAGCCTCTCTTCTTACTCGCGTTAATCCTCAACCCTTTCGAACAACTTTCCTGCTTCGGTCCCAAAGCTGGTCTCAATCATTTCAACTGTCTGGATCTGATCGTTTCGGTACGCCATTATTTCACATGACAGCTGCATTCTATTAATGAAAGTGAAGATGTACCAGCGAATGAAATCCCGCCCCGATAATACAGACACGCCGATAGAGCGCTCAACGAAAGAAGATAAACTTTCCTCTGCGTTCTTGCAATACCTTTCAGGTACTGGGACATTCGCTGACTGGAAAGGACACGCAACCAGTTTTGAAAATAGAATGGTGAGTCCGAGTTCTCGCACATTATCCACGCAATCAACCTTGCTTCAGGGAAGAGATCCCATTGCTGTTTGGGTCGCGTTGAGCACTCCGGATATTGAGGAGCTTGCGCAGTTCGCGATTTTGCTCCTCAAAATCGTTGTGAACCAGGCTGGGTGCGAACGCGTATTTTCTGACTTGAAAGTTAAGCAGACGCAGCGTCGCAATCGGCTAAAGCTGCAAAAATTGGACAAGATGACGAAGGTAATGTGAACCGTTTCATCTCACCTACTTGGTTAAATTAATTTTTTTGACTTCCAGATCGGTGCGGACATCAAGGCCGATCAGCGGGAGCGCGGTCTCATCAAGCTTAGAGACAAGCGGAAGGTTCACAAATCCACCGACGCGCTGCTAACGGTCCCACGGTATCGTGACCTGTTCCAAGACCAGGACGCCGACCTGACTGAGCGCGAGCCTGCTGTGATCTCAACTGCGGAAGGTTGGAGAATGGTCATGGGTAAATGGATTGCTGATGCGAGTGCTGCGGAGGTCGAGGCTGCTGAGAACGGGTCTGCTGACGATGATGACGAGAACGACGAGGAAATCCCGGCACGTACAGGTACTTCACGGTGGAAGAAGAAGACATTGGCCCAGCTCTTCGGGGCCTCGACGAAGAAGCCCGCTCAACGGCTCTCGCAGGATGAAATTGAAGCGGAGGCGGTTCTTATGGTGGCTTTAGCCGAAGCGGAAGCCATTGCAGAGGCCGAGGAAGACGCACGCCCGGATGATGGAGGGATGGAAATTCCTTCGGACGAAGAGTATGTTGGCTAGTCATGAATATATTACTCCTATAATGCTATGATACTTAAAATCGCTGTATCTTCCTAACCATGCATCCAATTGCATCGAAAATTATATAGAATTGAAGAGGACACATCGGGGCAAAAATAATATCCTTAAGGCCTTAAGCAGGGGGTAGGCTTAACCCTTAAGCCTTAATAACCCTTAAGGATTTTCAAAGTCGCTCTTAAGGGCTTAAGGGCGAACACTGGAGCCTTCCACAGACGAAGCCCCTGGTTTGGGCAAAACCACGCGACTTTACAGTAGTGCGAACTCGGCAGTCTATCCAGTGGCCCAGCAGCAATCTTGGTTCCAGATGAGGGGGACGCGCCAGTTTCCAGTGCTGATGACTGCCGGATCTCTGATGGGAAGCATCCCCATCTGTCATCAAAACCTCATTTGAACCTCATCAACGACACTACTTAGTGCTGTCCAGATATGATATAATTACGGAAATTTGCGTATCATATTATATTCATATCACTTTTGAGCCGTATCGTATTCGTATCCATTTTTCCCGTATCCTATCCAGCACTTGCTTGTGGAGATGGAGCCTATTATGGAGCAGAATATATGGAACGACTTCATTCGATGGCTGGCTAAGCCATATTCCCAAATGACCACCTCCACCATGTGACGGTTTACGGAATGAACGGCTGCCTGATCATATCGAATCATTTCGCCAAACCGCGTGTTCTCACATCGAGGTGAATTTCGAGTACACGGCTAGCCCGGATGACATAGAAATCCAAGGGGATTGATGGCCGTCGGATTTCGATGGGCGGTCTCATGGATGCCTTTGTTTAACCAGCTCGTCGGAATTCGATGGCCAGACCACAGTAAATCGAAAGACAAGTCAGAGGCCAAATTTGAAGGGAAGAAAGAGGGAATTTTGTTTCAAAATAAATGGAAAAAGAACGAAATAAGATTCGAACGAGTGACCGCAAGTAAGGACTCCATTGACATCATTACCACTTCGCCACAAGAAGACAGCAAGGTTTGATTTGGAAGAGGATATGATACAACGAGGCAGCCAACCCACCATTTATAACACCAAGGTTGGCACAAGGCAATCTTTTGTCGACAGCATATGCGTACCTTGACGCAATTTATGTAAAATGATAATCTCTTTCACTTATATAGTTGCAATAGCACACTTTCAAGTCCCTGCTGTAAGAGTAGACCCCCGGACCCGGACCGAGACATGCCAAGTTGCAGCTTTTATTTTATTTTATTTATACAGAACGGGCAGTAATTGGAGAGAAGCTTTAAAGGAATGCTTTAGCCACTGCATAATAATTGCATTAGAGCTCTGCTTACACAACTTACGCATTGAGAGAGTACTCGGTATGTGTTAATGGAACAGTGCAAATCCTCGAGTAAGACTTCTTGGGAGGTTTCGGCCCCGATGGCCGGATGTTCTGAAGTTGATGGCGAGACCGTCGGAATTCGACGAGCTGCCAAACCAGCGAATTCCAATGGGATAATGGCCGAAACGCGAACGGAATCACATTGATATGTCAACGGGCCATCAATCCACACGGATTCCTATGTCATCCGGGCTAGCAGTGTAGGGGCAATCGTACTATGTCCCACGGTTGGAAACGACCTACAGTTATGTACTTCCCACGACTTACATTGGGTAAATAATACTTCAGTCATGAATGGATAGACTTTTATTTCGGGCGATGAAGTGAAACCAGGTTCGTTCGCGGCAGTAATTCGTGGGTGACCTCCGGCCGTTCCATTCTGATATTCCGCTTCGAGAACTATCAGGTGCAGTGGAGACAGACAAAAAAAAAGACGGCAGTACGGACGCTACCTGTTCATATCGAAGAGTTTCGCAAAGCCAAGTGCACACATCCTATAACCACTGGACAATCCTTGCAGTTTCCCGTTCAAACAGTGGGAAACGGCAGCAGCCAGGAGATCCACTCAGGAATGATGTAGCGTTCACGTTATATTGTCATTATACCAACCCCGCTAAGCAGAGGCGGACTAAGCTCAAAACAGTTGCTCATTCCCCACAACGCCCTGGATAGTTCATGTCAGTTGAGTTCGGGCAACGAAACCGCAAATAGACACACGTTAATCACGTTAACACCGTTGAGCTGAGCATTGCCGGTCAGAATGGCGGCATAGTTGTCGGTCAGCAGCTGGACTCCGAGAACGAAGTCTTGCTCATCAAATTCACTGGATAATTATTTTAGATTCCGAAACACCCAACAAAATATAATTACTGACCAGTGACCCCCGTTCGGTGAGGCATCTGCGGTCTGCAGCTGGTTAATCTCCGCCGCCGAGAGGCCGGCAGCCGCGGCATTCTGTTCATAAGCCAAGATTGCTGGTGGGCTGTCAACATGATGTCAGTTGAAATGATACAAGCCAAGGATTACAATGAGAGGGCGAACATCGACTGCTTCAGGATATCGAGTTCGTCAACGGAGCTCTGCCAGTGGATCCGGATGTTCGAGATGTCTCCCTGGACGGCGACTTGCCTGGGAATTTCGGCGAGTTTCAGCTGGATGAATATTTAGAAACGGAACAAATCACTAACGGGGCAAGTCCACCACATCCGATGACAGCGGCGGGGACACCGAGAGAAGCTCCGAATTGCGGCAGGAGGAAACCTTTATTTCAGAATCATGAGTGAGAGAGCACGATCCTGGCAAATGCGGCATACCGGACAATAACAGGGAACCACCACTGATTCCTTCCATGAAAATCTTCGATGAGTCAAAGTTCATGATTTGCGGCAGAGCCTTTACACAGCGAATCGTAAGGATGTGCGCGGGAGACAAGCAGGATGAGTATCCACCTGTGTGAGCAAGGCGTTGACAGCCGCGCTGTGGAGGGCTCCGTCGGGGCTACGGGGATATCGTCAGCTTACAGTGACTTTCATGCACAGATACAAGCCCACCGATCAACCCCACCACCAACCCCACCCCATCTCCTCTCCTGGTTTGGAGCGAGCAAAGCAACTCCCATGAGGGTATTCTGTACACCTTGATTCTATTTCCATGTCGATTAGGGATAACTTTCAGTAACTATGTCGGCAAAGGCTTACCGGGAAATCAAGGAAAGATTGCCCTCCGTCTCCATGGAACAATACCTAGTACAAGTTAGAGCATAGCTTGAACCAAAATTAATTGCAACACACGTTAATCCCAACGTTCGAGGCAACTACGCCGACATCTTCGACAAAGGCTTCCGGAGGCCCGGAGATCTTGAACCGCATTTCCAAGCCGCTATATTCGAGTTTAGGGCAACACTGGCAGGACAAGAAGAGTTACTCACCCGATATTAACAGAAGAGTCTAGGATCTTGCTGCCATCTAGTGCCGTCGAAACAGCGCGGGACAGAATACGCAGACCACCGACGGGACGTGCAGAAGCCGTCGACAAGAGGCTCAGAACGACCGAGGCAACGATGGGATAAAACATGCTGGGGAATGAAGGTATGGGTGAACGAGAAAGTTAAGAAAAGATCGTGGTGCAGGCCGGCCGCGAAGAAAGGTATGACTCGCAGAGTCGAAGAGGGACTTGAAGAAGAAAGAAGTTGGTGAGGACAAAAGACGGAGGAACCTAAGAAACCTTGGCGGCAGCAAAAGTGCTTAAGTATGAGGATCAATGATCGAGTAGGACCAGATCACGCTGTCGCGATGTTGCGGTTGGGCCAAGCAAATCTTGGCTGGTCGCACACTGCCACCCCCACCAGCTACTGACATTCATCGGACAGACTCGCCCGGTATGAACGAGGGAATGAACGGTGACAGATCCCAAGGATACATGGCCCATTGGAATGAGTTGGATGAAGTGCAAGCAGATACAATCGGTTGATGACATCGATGCACTTCCTCCTTCCCTGGGGGCCCAAACCTTTTCCTGACTCTCCGGTGCTCATTTCTGCGACTTGAGATTACTGTTTCTCGCTGGTTTCTCGAGTTCTCAACTGTCTCTTGGCGATTTAGGCCCAGACCATTGGGCCAAGTGTAAGTAGGATCGCCACGTGAGTGGGAGTATTTCCTTGACAACTTCGATGATGCGGAGGACAGCGGGATATCAACGGATCGGAGTACATAAGATGTCGGTTTCACCGCTGAACACACAACTCAGCGCCCAACCGACGCCCAACTGTTGAACAAAAAAATGATAACTCACGAAAATATGAAATTATCGCAGCACAAATGCGGGTACACCGCTCGCCGCTCGCTTCAAGAACTCGACCTCGAACGCCGTCTTCGACCACCACGCACTCTTCTAACCGTATTGGTCTCTTCATAACGGTTAAATTTCCACGGAGGATTAAATTTTGTCCCCAGAAGGCGTTCTTGCTGCCTTTGCTGGCGAGTTGCGGGCGGGTTACGGTGTTGGGGGAATTGAATACTCGGACAAACTATTGCAAAGAGCTCACCAGTGGTACACGCAGTGCGGGATGTTAGGCGCTGCGGGCGGGTGGTACCATTTTTCTGAAACGTAAGTAGAGTCAAGATCAGAGCGCAGCATACGTGCATCTAAGAGCAGCAGGTTGGGTCGCCTCTGATAACCCAGTCTCCTGGAGAGTGCTATGAGGACTATGTAAGTTACTAGGAAGAAGATACAAAGAGACACAAAGGAAGAGTTTGTGGAAGGCGCATGAAAAAAATGTGGCGAAAGATGTGAACCTGTGCCATGCCCGATCCCGGTATCACTCCAGGTCACCTGCAGCCCGAATGAGTAAGCCTTGTAGTCCGAGGAGAGTCCGGCATCGCGTCCAGGATCCGAATAGAGGCCGTATGTAGAGGTTTGAGCGCGCCTGAAAAGAACCGCGAGACAGAGCGAGTCCAGGGCGACCGCGACGGTGGTGGGAGAAGGAAAGAGTCGGAGTTTGAAATCAATAACATGTGCAAACAATGCGTAAAGTTGAACACTGTTCAACGCTCAATGTTAGCGCTCAACGTTCAACGTTCAACGCCCGTTATCCTCCTCCCTCGTCAATTTGAATTAATACAAATACCTTCCTGGAGACCTCATTCGAATGAAGTCAGAGAACTTCTCGACTTCGGTTGTGGCAAACATTAAATAAATTTACGGAAGTAGTGGTAAAATTTCTACGATTCGCAGTTTTAGATATCAACTGCGAAAAGAAATGCATTCTTTTTGTGCCTCCGCAAGTGCTCGTGAATCGTTTACTCGAAGCCGATCCACTCGATGCGGCCGTCAGCGCGCTTGAAGCTGCCGCACTCCGTCCACCCATCGGCGAGGCAGGCAGCCTCGGAAGGGTAGTGTGGAATGGTGGTCTAGAATGGGTGTGGATAAGTACGACGACAAAGCAGGAATAATAGATAGGAACGCACCGGTGTGCCCTTGAAGCCAACCCACTTGGTGACACCGACGTCGTACGCGTAAGAGCGGCAGTAGTCCCAGCCGGCGGACAGGCACAGTTCCTGGGTGTCGTACCAGATCCAGTCGGTACGGCGGGCGAGCGAATCCTCCCCGAAGTTGGTGCGACGGGCGACCGAATCATCCCCGAGCTCGTCAGCGCCGAACCAGCGGTAGGTACCGTCTGCGCGCTTGAAGCTAAGGCAGAATGTGTGGCCATCGGCGAGGCAGGACTCTTCGGACAGGTAGTATTTAGGCGACGTCTGCAAAACGCGGCGTCAGTACCAAGGAGACAAGAGAAGCACGGAGAGGGGTACATTGTCGCCCATGAAACCTGTCCATTTGGTGACACCGACGTCGTATACGTAGGAGCGGCAGTAGTCCCAACCAGCGGCAAGGCACAGAGCTTCGGTGTCGTACCAGATCCACTCTTCGCGGATGGCGAGGGTAGTCTTTTCAGGCTGGGCCCCGTAGTACGTGACGCCCATCCAAGTACGCGTGCCATCTGCGCGCTTGTAGCTCAGACAGTATTCCCAGCCCGCAGCGAGGCACTCAGCCTCTGACTTGTATCTTGGGGCCGTTTCCTGCTCGCACGGATGCACTGAGCAACGAGTCAAAAAAAAAGTCACAAGAAGCCGTGCTCACCAGGGTTCCCTTAAAGCCAGTCCACTTTGTGACGCCGACATCGTACACGTAGCTGCGGCAGTAGTCCCACCCGGCGGTGAGACACTCCTTCTCGGTGTCATACCAGATCCAATCGTCGGTCCCGGTTTGTGGTGGGGTGGGGTCGACCTCGATGGGCGCGTCAGTCGGCAGGTTGGGGTCGACTTCGATGGGCGCGTCAGGGTCAATCGGCGTCTCGGGCTCGACGTCGGTGTCCTCTTCGACACCGCGCCACACCCAGGTTCCGTTCGCGCGCTTGTAGCCAAGGCAGTCATTGTACACGGCCTTGCACTCGGCCTCAGTGGCGAACGACGGTGCCGTGGGCTGGGAGGCGAGAAGAACATGAGGATTGCCGGCTGGAGAAGAATGGGGACGCCATACCTCAGCAGGACCAGGGTAGCCGGTCCAAAGACTGACACCGGGCGCGACGACGTAGCGGCGGCAGACTTCCCAGCCAGCGGCGTGGCACTCCTCTTCGGTCTCGAACTGAGGGTAGTCGACGCGCTTTGTATGGGAAACCGCGGCAGCAGAGGCGGCAGACGCGAGCACCAGAGCCACGAGCGATGCGGCGAGCGTTTGAGAATGCATAGTGCAGAAAAATAAAGGCGGGGTAGTAAGGGGTCAAACAAATACGAAGATGGAGTAATGAAGAAAGGTGAAAAAAAAAGTTCACCTAAACGAGGGTGGAGAATAATATCGACGAGCAAAGTTCTTAAGTATGGCGATCAATGATCGAGTTGAGGACCAGGCTCAACCAGCTCATGCGGTCGCGCTTGGCCAAGTAACTCTTGGCTGCACCTAGTAGCGAGGGAGAGCGAGGGACCTCGCGCGCCGCTGTACCGACTTCGAGGTGCGCAAGCGGATCACTTCAAAGTGGTTGTCGATTATTTGGTAATGACAGATAATGACATCATTGCCACAAGTTCACCTCCCTACGCCTGTTCTTTCGAAGCCTCTTCCTCGCACTCTCCCGGTGCCCAGTTTTGCGACTTGAAATTACTGTGTAAGCCCACATCATTGACCCATGTGTACGCGAATCGTGATTTCCTTGACGACATCGAATGATGCAGGATGACAACGGGAAATCAACGGAACGTTTCACTAGGAACATAATAAGATGTCGGCTCCTCTGTAAGTAACTTACTTACAACTCGCGCGCGCAATCGCACGAGGCGCGGCGACGTCTACCTTTGGAATTGCCTCGGAAACTATTTTCTGACGTCCTAGTCCAGGTCCAAGCATGATCGAAAGAGTTCAGAGGAATTCAGAGAGTAACTAATTTTTAGGAGACGACGCCGAGATATGTTGAACTCCAGCAGAAATTTGACCATCGCGAATAGGGAATTATGGGCTCGGTTGCTGAGACACTAATCATGAATTCTTTTTCCAAGGACTTGGGCCTTAGGATCAACAGAACTCGAGGAAAATCCCATGAGGCTTGAATCTTGAAGCTTGAGGGGGTCTAAATCCTCCCTGTCTAGCCGAATTTCATTTTCATGTTTTTCTCTAGAGGATGGATCGCTTCGGTTTCTTTCGCCGTGGATTCCGGTACATATTCTCATTGTATACCAATAGTAAGGCCCTCCGGGCATCCCTGGTACCTTAGAAGCCGACGCTTTGAAACTTATACATCGCTTCCAAATGGGATACACAGTCATTCACCTTCTAAAATATTACCGTGTTCAGAAATAATTCGGATCAAAACGGGAATAGACAGCGGATCATACCGCGATCATAAGTGTACAAAAATGCACCATCTCGAATTATTGATTTCAGACCTGGAACATAGATCGGTACCAGGAAAAATATTGAATTGATTGAGAGGCATGAGCGGGTGCAGGAGACGGCGCAAAGTGAAGAAGTGGAATCAAATTTCTTCGATGAAGGTTCGTCCACTTCCTCGAGCCCAATCCATTTTTAGATTTACAGAGAGCAGGAGAGGATGTGTCGGTACCCATTCAGAAAAATACCGAAGGGATTGCTTGATGTTTAAAAAAGATAAAAACGAAATTCAGGACCACAGAGAGGATTCAGGCCCATAGGGCTCGCTATTACTCGCCGACTTGCACAATCACTGCCCTTTCCAGAAAATATCCAAAGTTCAGGATTTCATCGGAATTTATATTGTGGTCAGAGTAGGCAGATGAGATTTCTTACAATCCCGAGGATCCGGAGTAAATCTGGATTAATCTCAACTATTTCCAGGGCCGGCAAACGAGGACGGGATAATATGTGGATATAATCAAAGTCGACTCTGGCTAATCGCGCTTTCCCAAAATCCTACGGGAACTTCTTGTGAATTATGTGAAATATCACCTTCAATCTTAGGTACGGAATATTCGGAAATGACGACTCTGTATAGCTTGACAACTTCATTGTGAATAGTCGGGATTCTGGAAAGGCCTCTGGGGAAATCAGACATCGACTAGGACCTTCATATAAAGCGGACAACCTCAATACGCCTTCCTTGCGCTTCGCCTGACGAAGTACGTATCTGCTAACGGGAAACGACAGCGAATTACTCTTTGAGGCGTATAACCCAAGCTCTCGTTGGCGGAATAATGTATTTGCTGGGCAATGGTGAGAAGCGGGCTTAACTATTCACTTCGGGCGAGCGCTCCTGTACATATTACCCCAACTAGTAGAAAACGTGAAATATATTCCACTGAAAATTATTACATCCTGAACATAGTCCCCAGAGAGATACATGGATATCCAGAATAGATATCGAAGAAGATTCTAAAACGGTGCCCCAAGGAATTTTGCCTAACTCTTCAATTGACATCTGCATTTTCAGATATCTATCAGAAATTCCGGCGAGAAATGTAGCGACGGCAGAGATAATCTCGGGTTGGATTTTTTTTGAATCTAGCTGATTGCTTCACTAGTTTTCTCCATATCCCATGCAAAGCCTGTCTGGATATATTTCGGAAAACGCAGTTGCTCGCATCATAACTTGCGTTAGATAAAATTCCTCCAAGGACTAGATTTTGTCACCGGAAGACATTCTCGCTGTTGATGCTGGTGAGTTACGACGCCGGATGGTGAGTACTAAATGTTCGATACTATTTATTTAAGATCGAACCATATTCTACACCATTATGAAGTAAGTACAATATGTGTGACTAGCGCGTGAATGAGAATTCTGATCAGCTTCTGAACCAAGTGGCCACTCAAAGATGTCCAGCTTTCTGCGCCTTCTTTGAATTCTTATTGGCTATCCTGTAG
This sequence comes from Mycena rebaudengoi, assembly GCA_029282285.1. Classification (NCBI taxonomy): domain Eukaryota; kingdom Fungi; phylum Basidiomycota; class Agaricomycetes; order Agaricales; family Mycenaceae; genus Mycena; species Mycena rebaudengoi. The sequence continues at coordinate 66,126 of JARJCX010000289.1, read as the reverse complement.
AACAAAGAGCCCTGAGCAGATTATGTGTCAGTAACATGTAATCGGAACCTGAACGGAACTCGGGTCTCGCGCACATCTAGAACACCGTGTATGTCCTCCTTTGAGATGCGCCCATCCTTGGGCCAAACCATAAGGTAGGTTGCACCCCACTCGCCCACTGCGGTAACCAAACCAATCTACATGAGCACGCAAGTAAGAATTAACTTCCTGGCCGCTCAAGGCTTTACGGAGACGTACGAGGTCGAATATGTTGCGGTTTCCGCGAATCATGCGCACTCCCTCGAAGAATGACATGTGGGTATGCGGTGGCGCGGTATATAGATTGAACATGAGGTTGAAACGATGCTCATCTAGCTCGCCAGTCGGAGTGTACGAGGCAGAGTCAGACCCATGTTCAGCCTGTCAGGAATGACGTCGTCAGACAAACTTCTTTAAATATTCAAGCCAAGCAAAAAAAAAACCAACGCGGTGGATAAGAGACACGCGAATACGGAGGAATGGATCGGGTAAGAGTGTCCCAAATGTAAACCATCTGAAACGGCGATGGAACACGAATATGTAAGAATTCGTCAGTCTACAGCGCGAATGCTATGGACGCACGATAATCCTACATGGACGAAGAACATCGAAATCGCGGAGAAGAGAACGCCGAAACCGAGAGCACGGAAGCCGTTGTAGCTGCTGGGAGTTATAATAGACTCACTTCTAAGTATGAAGTCACCTACGTGTCGAGGGGCCAAATTATTCCGTCGTTGTCTGTGTCAAAGAAGCCCACATGGGACTGAAGAGCAGGTCGAGGGCCAGGCTTTGCGACTTTGTCATGTTCTTCCTTCTCCTGCACCGACGTGCTTTCGTTTACGTGTGAGGTGGGTGGTTGAGAAGGACGTAATAAAAGTGGTCGCATGCCCTGATCAGGGCCCTGAAAGTTCATGGCAGTTGATGAGAGGGGTGGAGACATGGTCCTCGTTGGATCCTCAGTTTGGGGCATGATTTGCGGCAGAAGAATAGGAGAGTATACAGGATGCCCCGGGCCCCAGAAGACCTGCTTTTAAACTTCTCATCGTGAAGCGGGGTATTCCGTCGTGAGCGGTCGCCTCGTCACCTGAAACGCCGCATTCTTCACCACCGACCCTACAGCATGTGCATACGGTACTTCGGGGAGGTTCTCTCCCATCGGGGTGGCCAGGTATTGTAACTTTAGTACAACCGGAGGAGACCGGACTTGATTGCACAGCAAGGCGACTCCGAGACAATCGGATGTCACGACAATTGTCCTTCGACCTAGATTCCGGCAAAATATATATATACTATATTGCAGGCCGAGGTTATTCGTATGAATGTGCCGCCTTCGCTGTTGAGTAAGGCCAGGAGGGATGCCTATCTCCAAATTGAAACGAGCTATCCGTGGTCATGTGACAAGTTAAACCCCCGTGTCTCCCGGGTCGCCGCCCCGATCCCGCAGCGGAGAGTCCTTGATAGCACTTAAGTTAGTAGATACCACCCAGAATTCCGCTAATAGTTATTCATCGAATAAATAATGGGGCTGATCAAGCTGTACTTGTCTAATTTTCAACTTGCCATTAACTTCACAATTCAATTGAATAGTTGCAGCTTGCAATTCCTAGAGTCCTGAATCCTTGCGGGAGATAAATTTTACAGCCCAATTGAAAAGTTGCGGTTGGAGTCGTAAGTCACGGATTTTTTGAGGCTCAAAATACAACAGTTTTTTTTTTTTGCACACTGCAGAAAAGTGTTTAATTAAAGGCCTGTGGCGTCTGGTTGAAAGGGCACATTATACGCCAAACGATACCCATTCTACCCGATTATATATAAAGTACACTGCAGGATGTATTTAGTTTGCAGGCAACAGGAGCTTTGATCTAAGAAGTGGTCATTCAAAACTCGAAAGCTTCAGCTTAATGGACCTTCTTTGCGTTTTTTGCGGCTATCCTATGGAACAAAGAACCCTGTACGAATTATGTGTCAGGAATATACACACGGAAGTTGAACTCGCGCACATCGAAAACATCATGAATGTCCTCTTTCGAAATGCGCCCGTCCTTCGGGCCAGACCATAGCGTATGTTGCTCCCCATTCAAACACCGCGCCGATCAATCCAAACTACACGGTAAAATGTTAAATAACTGAGCCACTCAGAGCTTTATGGAGACATACAATGTCGAATATGCTGCGGTTTCCGCGAATCATGCGCACTCCCTCGATGAATGAGATGTGGGTATGTGGTGGTGCGGTATATAGGTTGAATATGTAGTTGAAACGGCGTTCGTCTAGCTCGCCTGCTGGAGTGTAGGATCCAGAGTCGGACCCGTGCTCAGCCTGATCAGGAATGCGATCAGAATCTTTCTATAGATATCAAACCAAGTAAAAAACCAACGCGGTGGATGTTAGACACGCGAATGCGGAAGAATGGATCGGGCAGGAGGGTCCCGAACGTAAACCATCTGAAGCCGTCACATAAACGTGTAAGATTCCGTCTGCTAGCGGAACGAATTTGAAACGCACGATAGTCCTGTAGATACGAAAACCATGGCAAACGCAGAGAAGAGAACACCGAAACCAAGAGCACGGAAACCATTGTAGCTACTCAGAGTTGGTAAAAATTAAATCCAAATGCAAAGTCACATACGTGTCGAGCGGCCAAATTATCCCATCGTTGTCCGAGTCAAAGAAGCCCGCGTGAGACTGAAGAGCGGTCCGAGGCTTTTCGACTTTATCCGCATGTGCTTCTTTCTGCTGCTCTGAAGTGCTTCCATTCGCGTGTGGGTGAGTAGGGCGCAACAATAGTGGTCGCATGCCCTGATCAGTGCCCGGAAAGTTCATGGCAGTTGATGAGAGGGGTGGAGACATAGTCCGCGTTGGAGCCTCAGCTGTGGACATATTTGCGAAGAGAGAAGAGTATGCAGGGCCGCCAGGGAAGACCTGCTTTTAATACTCATCAAGTATCGGTGAGCGCTGAGCGGCTTCCTGAAACGCCGGTTCATCATTCTTCACCACCACCGTGTTACACCGAAGCTGTGGACACAGCATCGCTATTCCGAGTACAATCCCTACACCCGGAGGCCACTTGATTGCACAGACTCCAAGTGAGTCAAATGTCGCGCATCGTCCTTGGCCTAGATTCTGCCCTCAAGAGAATGTGGTTTCCAAATGGTGCCGACTGAAATTTCATGCACAGGATTGTCCGGCCTGATGCCTTAGGGAGGAGCCTCTCGGATAGATTGAAAATCCGTGGTCATGTGACAAGATGTCCTCGTATCACTATCAATGATACTTCAGACGTAGTCTCACTAGTCAAACTCTATAAAAAAAAAGTTCAAAGATAGTCGATGAACGTTAATATATCAGACGGTACGCGTAGAACGGAGTACCGATGCTCAATCTCACAGTGGAGGCTCCAAAACAGAACAGTCTGTTTCAACTGCGAGCTTCATACTAATCGCGGCGGCTGTCCAAACATCATCAGTCCTCCGGTACGGGAGACAATTTTATAACGAAGCGTCTAACAAAGGACAGTATTATTCGAGAATACCAAACAATCTAAGGTTGTTCAGGCTCTAAATTGCGGAATATGTCAAGCACGTACCTCCACCGTGCTACCTGCACGAAGGCTCTCATCACATGTTACATCTATCAAACATATCATCACAGAAGCCCGAACATCGACCCAATGACCTCCTGTACGCCTTCGAAGTGCCCAACGGCATGCTGGCCCTTGAATAGTTTCAAAAGTGCCAGCGTGCGCTCCGCCGCGCGCACTTCGTCTAATTTGCCGAAGGCGGGAATGTTCTGAGTCGTGACGAGTTTCTGGCGGAGTTCACTGCGGGTGCTTTGCTCGGTGGCGAAACTCTTCCAGTCGTCATCGCTGAAAGCGACGGGATTAGAGGGGAGCTGGGGAACGGCGGGAAGGAGGGGATCGACGAATGCGTTGAACAAGACGTCCGAGTGGGCGTGACCGACGTCGAAGTCGTCCTCTGCGCAGTAACATGTCAGAGTACTCCATATCCAAACACGGAAGCATTACCGGCATGTGCAATAAGTACAGAGCATTTAATTTGCTGGGAAGAAATATTTTAGAATGTAAGAAAGACATGGAGTGGAGGATATTCACGCACCGAAACGAGATCTAGAGTTTCAAATCTATGGGAAAGCAGCCGCGTCATAAAACCTGAGAACCGCCAGATTTGGGCCAGATGAGCACGACTGGAGAGAACGAAAGTTGAAACGAAACCTACGTGATAGTGTCGGTATGATGACCAAAGGTTTGAGGAGGGGGAGGAATCCAAAGAGGTAATACTCGAACATTAGGGTTGTAGTGGAAGCGAAAGGAGAGAGGAGCACGAGGCCTCGGGGTGTTGTGTTCTCGGCATTCAGCTCAGCGGTCAGAATGCTTGCGATGGCGGTCCCAAGACTAGTTCCGACGATGAGCACGTCCTTGGGATCCGCTCCTTGGGATATGAGGTAATTCCAGGCGGTGCGCGCATCAGCAGCAACTCCATCCACGGTCGGAGAGCCTGTGCTGTCGGCGAATCCACGGTAGTCGACAGCAAAAACATTCACGTCTAGGCGCGAAGAAAAACCTGTGTATGTCCCCACCCGCAGAGGAAGCGCGCGGTCTCCCGAATTTCCGTGCAGGTAAAGCACCGTTGGCCTACGCTGGAGAGCGGTCGGGATATGTTCTGCAGCATTAGTTTGCATGGGCAGCGGAAGGCTACGATAGTATCGGTCCGACAACACAAACCATGCCCCCAGAGTCGCATTATCGGTGCCACTGAGGTACAAATTTGCGCTTTTGCCCGCTGTTTTGGAATAAAAATAAATAGCGACCGGGGGAAGCGTCTGGAAGCACTCACGAGCTAGACCATATTGTTCCGGCTCAGAGAAATTGGCAGATGGAGTGAACTTGGTGTTGTGCCCGAATATCACACTGAGAAAGCATCAGCCTGGGGCTCAAAAGTTGGCGACGCCGATGGACTTACTGGGTTTGAACGTAGGGGATGACCGCCACCGCAAGCAGGATCCCGTAGCCGATTCCGAGGTACAGAAGCGCGGCGTGTGCGCGCGCGAGAAGCTGCGCTCTCTGCTTTGACATGGCGTGGGAGAAGCAAAGTGCTGGCAGGTCCGAGTCACGCCCGTTAGCGGCGGAGTTTGATTTCCATCTCTTGTTCTCCTTTTATCCGCTTTTGGCTGTCTTTGGCGCAGAGCCTGAGGAGGCCTTGGGGGTGGCATCCCTCATCAGTTCTCGAAGATTCAAACCTTGGCGAAGTGTCCACAAAAGGTTATTTATCACAACATTTTCACGGCGAAGGGAGGCGACACCGCAGCAGGTTCTATGGCAGTTCGACACTGACGATGTACAGCTTCACTGAGAAAGACTGTTCAACTGTGTACGTGGATCCATGGAGTCGATTGATATATTGGTGCCGAATGCCTGGCAGGATGGTCGCACATAGAAAGCGCTTCTCCTTCTTGCGGTGTACTTGACAGAACTTAGCCACATCCCAGCTTTCGAATTCTGGACCACTGATGTGCGAAGATTTCTCATTTTTTCCGACATTGACAGTTAATCAATATGTCAAAAATCAGGGAAGTTGCGGCACGGTGGGGGTCGACAGTGAGCCTATCTTCAGTAACATCCTTGACACCACCCAACTTGCCAAGTATCGGGGTACATATCTGGCCTATTTGGAATGCATCCATCAATCACGAGATATCAGTGAATATAACTCGCTCTAACTTTCTTCAATCGCGAGTGGTTGACGAACACACGAAATGCTGATGCTTTTTGTCTCTCATCTGCTGGCCTCGCTTGTCGTCGGGGCAAGATTTGCTCCCCCCTTCGCGAATCTGCCGATATCAAAAAACGCTCAATCTCACGGCAGGGGAAACCCTTGTGACGCGCGACCTGGCCAGGATCAGCTCCCTACGAGCGCGCGCCGACAGGACCAGTGGGCAGCCCATAAATAGTCTGGGATTGCATTCACATTATACAGTGAGTATTCAATCAGAGAATTTCCATTATTCTACGGGTTCCTTCAACGGTTTGTAGGCATCCATTGGAATTGGTTCTCCGCCCACTCCCTGTAAGAGATATTGATGGTCCATTTTTGCGAGGATATTGACACTGCAAGCTCATCGTCGACACTGGGAGCGGAAATACGTGGGTAGGCGCAGCCCAGCCTTACGTCAAGACGTCCACAAGGTTGGTTGAAATAACAATACACACGCAGAATGCTCATGAGGTCATAGTATTGACACACAGGACGAAGTGGTAGGGTAGCTACTTTCATTTTCACTTCACACTTTATGCGTTTCCAGGCCGTGCCCTATTTCTTTTATAGAGGATACGACGAGGCCTTTGTAAACTTTCAGCATTTAATAAGTGATAAGTGTATTGACGTGACGCTCCATAGGATTTGACGCGTCCTTAAGCACCTACCAACCATCTCTCACGCGTCTTGCCAGCCGAAGAGTATCTGGATCAAGTGACTCTTGCGCCGGGACTCGTCATATCCAACCAGTCCATTGGGGCGGCACGAATCGTCGAGGGCGAAGATTTTCGCGGTGGTGAGGTTGCTTCGTTTATTTTCTTCTCTCCCTAACGGTCTGAATTGGCGTTGAGTGGACGGTGTCCTGGGGTATGAAGAGGTTATACTATTCTTCGATATGCGCCTGACTATTGAATTTATCAGGCTATGACCTGCAGAGCTTAGTATGTATCGGGTACTGGAGTGGGCTCAACACAGCTGATGGGATGGTCCAGCTCGGGACACATTATCAACGCAAAATACCATCATACCCACTGTCACGGATAATGCTTTCCGGTGAGGTTTACCCGAAAGCCAGGGACATGCTGTGAAAATAACACACTTTTCCCAGCCAGGACCTCATCTCTTCTAACCAGATTGGCATATCGTTCGAACCTGTGGATGAGGACGGAGTGTTTAACGGCGAGATAACATGGGGCAAGTTGCATGCGCCTCTTACCAAGCACCTATTCCATGATGTATTTTTGCGTAGGCGGAACCGACCCCTCCAAGTACATTGGAGAAATCAATTCTGCGCGCGTTCTTCAAGCCCGTGTTTCCCCAAGTTTTTGAATTACGTTGCGTTCAATTAGTCCGCCGGGTGGGTACAGTGCTTATAACCTTTCCCGTGACGCTAACAACTCTGAAGCTCCTGGTTTTGACCCGCATTGGACTTTCCAGCAGTCCATTGCTTACGGCGGGGAATCCATTATGCCCTCGGCTCCTGGGATGGTAGAGTCGGGTAAATTAGCTCGCTCCGCGTCGAAGGAGACCTCTGAGTGGCCCTCTACAGGAACGACCCTGATCTGGCTGAGCCCGGACGCATTCCTTGCTTATGAGCTGCGGACCGGGGCGGGTTTCGATCCCAACACGCAAACGGGCCTGCTCACAATAACCCCCGCGCAATTCGAAAATCTTCAGAGTCTATTCTTCACAATAAGTAGGCTATTCGCACATCTTCCCGCCTTCCGCAAACTCATCTTGTTGCTTCTAACAGACGGTGTAACTTATGAGTTCCCGCCTAGTGCCCAGGTTTGATTTTTTCTCATTTTGTGTAATCGATATCAACCAGTTATTTCACCGGTTTTTCTCGCAGGTGTGGCCGCCCGCCCTGAATGCTGCTATCGGTGGGCATCCCGACATGCTGTACCTCGTCGTCGCCAGCCTCCAGACTCCCACCCCCGGATTTATCAATGGTTTCTTCCATACTTCATCTGTCGTGGTACTACCGGCTGATGCAGGTCTGTGATTTTCAGGCCAGGTCTTCATGGAGCGCTTCTACTCAGTTTTTGATACTTCCACGCATCGGGTGGGGCTTGCGAACACTCCGCATACGCTGAGATGACAAATAATATCTTCGGGATATTAACAATGCAGGATTGAATGTTCCTGTGCGTGTATCTAGGTTCGATAATCTACAATCACGGTTCTGCTCCTCTTTCTAAGTACAGTATCAATGCAAATTCGTTCTCAATTCATTCAGCCTTCTTTGCGTTCTTTGCAGCCAACCTGGGGAACAGAGATCCCTGGGTAAAATATGCGTCAGAAAGATCACAACATGAAAAAACTCTTGCACGCACATCCAAGATATCGTGAATGTCCTCCTTTGAAACGCGGCCATCATCGGGCCACAGCAGGAGGTAGGCTGATCCCCATTCGAACACGCTGGCGACCCATCCGAACTACACACAGGGTTGAATAAGCGGCGAATATGAGAGCCTTCTCTATGGGAGGACGCACGAAGTCGAAAAGGTCACGGTTCGCCTGAAGCATGCGCACGCCCTCGTTGAATGAAAGGTGGGTGTGGGGCGGGGCAGAGTATAAGTTGAAGATGTAATTGAAGCGATGTTCGTCCAGATCGCCCGTGGTCGTGTAGGAAGCTGAATCGGACCCGTGCTCGGCCTAGAATGCGTCAGACACCGCTTCATGAACTGCGTCAAACAAGGACGTACGTGATGGATAAGGGACACGCGAATGCGAAAGAAAGGATCGGGGAGCCACGTTCCATAGGTAACATAGCTAGAAGGGTGTTAGAAGACTTAAGATACTGTAGCGGTATCCGCTAGACGCACGAAAATCCCGAATGGATAACAATCATGGACAAGAGGGAGAAGAAAATGCCAAAACCGATAGCGCGGAAGCCCTTGAAACTGTAATGCAGGAAATGAGACACGATTACGCTGGAGCGAGAAGGAGTCATGTACGTGTCGAGAGGCCAGATAACCCCATCGTTGTCTGAGTCAAAAAATGCGACGTGCGACTGAAGGGCGGTTGGGGGCTTCTCGGTTTTTTCTGCGCGCCTTCCTTTTTTCGACTCCATTTTTGCTGAGATGGTGGGTTGGGTGGAGCGTAGAAGTGTCAGTTTCCCGTGGTCAGACCCTGCAATGTTCATAACTTTGCAGTCGACGAAGTTGGTCCTGAGCAAGGAAACGCAAATGCTGGCAAAATTTATACATGTTGTGGCTGTCCAAAACGGGAACCGTTCGGAACCTCCCGAGTCGGGAGTCGCAAGAAAGTTAGTCTTGAAGAATATATATCAGAAACGGAGAAACTCGTAGTCGATTTGGTTTTATCGACCCGCACCGAGGCGACTCAAGGATTTAGGCGTCCTCAACCCTGCAGAGTGCGTATGTAAGTGCTGAGTCCAACAGTGCAGAACAATAGTTACTCACAGGAAGGGTTGCGGCCTCTTCCGTGATGAGCATAAACCACGAGCACCTCAAGAATTCCCATTGAAACACGCAGCTTAGACAGGCAATATAGAATTACAACCAAGCGAGTACAACTCGGCACACAATTTGAAAGAGCGGAATGTTAGTCAGATCCAACGACTAACCCAAATCTTCTTCTGATCGTCCCAAACGACACCAAGGGATATCACGCAAGGCGAACAATGCGGAGGACTGGGAAACGAACAAGTCAGTTGTGCGGCGACGGAGCCGGAACGTTAGGACGTACACAGATTGATAATACTAAAAAAAAGGTCCAGAGGTGAGAAAATGAAGCATTGTGTGATTGTGTGGATAAAACCTACTCGAGGTAAAGGCTGATAGCGCCCATGATGAATTCATCGGGAGACAGCCGGGCGCTAATTTGGTACGTGTCGTAGACAACAAAGGCGCTGAAGACGAGGCAGCTAGTAACGGTCCAGACAATGTCGAGTGTCGCGTTGAACGGCGCGACGAGCAGGTGGACTACAGACGTCGAGACTGGGTAATGGTCAGCGTAGGATGCGTTAATAAGATCAATGAACACACCCAGGACGATCAACGCCGCGAAGAGGAATGGCCCTGGGCGTCAATGTAAAATTAGATTATCGGAATTCTGCCGTTTGGAATGGCACTCACCCATCCCGCTGAACTCATACTTTGCGAGAAAGTCAGAAGGATTCTATGAACAGGTATCGGCATATATGTACCTTGGTTTGCAATGTGAACAGCGAGAGTGCCATGAAAACGGCCGCAGTAATTGCCCTAGAAACCACACTGATTCAGCGCTAGGAGAATTACTGAGAGCAGACTTACAAGGCCCGTAGGAGTACATTGGTGTCGTAGAATGAGGCTGCAATGCCGAGCGTAAAGGCTATCGCGAAGATTTTAATCGTAGTTCGGGATCGATAAAGGTATCAGCTATAATACCTTCCAAAAGAGTAAACGTGGAGAGCAAGACGAAATTCCATGGATGGGTGTGGCGCCTCCAGTAAAGCAGGCCCAAGTTCACGAGAGTCCCTGCAAGGGGGACGAAGAAGGCCCAGATGCTGTGTCCTGCCCGTTAGTACAGCAATGACACAGCCATTCGACATTACACACTGATCCTTTACCCACTCGACAGTGGGCTCCGACTGAGAAAGAAAGCCCGCGATGAGCACTGTCACGATCTGCACAAATGAGAAGATAGAACACCATCCATCGCGAAGTATATCTCACTATTTGGGAGAGCAAAATGGTGTACACTTTGCGGATAAAGGCCTTCCGGATCTGGGGGGCACAATCTGACACCGTCGTGCCATACTGGACGACCATGAGAAAGGACATTCACGTGTAGGTAAAGGCATGCAAGATTCAGATTTACCTTGAAGTCGTCGGGAACATCCCCCGTATCGGGCTGATCGGAGATGCTTCCACTGCCGCCAAGAAGAGGTTCTGACTCGCTCCTATGGGATGTGTCTACCAGAGGGGTAGATTCCTGGGCACCGTAGGACGGCGGGGGGACTGGGTATTGACTCATGGATGGCGGAGGAAGAGAGAGATTGACAAGCGTCATGCGGGGATAGTGAGCTTTGATGCGCTTCAGATCCGTGTCAATCAATCTATTTTGAACTTGAAATCGAACCACGAATACTTGAACTTGAAGAGACTCTCCTGAAACATTTGAGGTTCCTTCTGTGGGAGTTTTGAATGGCCTTTCTTCATGTTTGTAGTCGATTATTTACAGGATTTAAGCCACAAGACGCTCGCTCAGTTCAATCTGGAATCCCTATCCTTCTGGATATTACCGTTTTGAACATGCATCAGTCCAAGAATACAAGGAAGCCACAAGTTGGTAGAGTCCCTATTCTGGGGACTAAGAGCTGGACAAAAAATGTGCACTGAAAAGGTCAACCGATGACCGGGGGGGAGCAGAAGGGTATCTTGTGTAAATTGAAGAAATGAAAGATTTGATACAGCATATTCAAAGATAGTCTTCATGGACCTTCAAAACTTGATCCAAGATATTCTCTGTATCATTTGAGCTCCGGTGTTTCCGCAAACAGGTCTGCCATATAGATAGCCGGGTACCGCTCCCCTTGTATCGCATCAGCGGCCTTCGCGACATCTCTGATGGACTGCAAGTCCTCCTTCGACAGTTTCACGTTTACCGCCGCGAGGTTGTCTTCCAAGTACTGATCATCGGATAGAACGACGGAGTCAGGAAATTACAGGAATATCATGATCAAGTGTTTTGGACAGTACCTTAATTTTTTTGGTTCCAGGGATGGGAATGATGTCTTCGCCCTGTCCGAGGAGCCATGCAAGCGCGACCTGACTAGAAGGCGCGCCATTGTACTTTGCACCAATATCGCCGAGGCCGTCTGCGATCTTGAGGATGTTGGGAAAGTTTTTCGCGTTATACCTAAGTCCCGTTTGGTTTCTCTCAGACGTATGCAATATTGAAGGAAGGACGCACGTTCAACTTGACGGCGGAAGTCGGTCTCTTCAAAGTCGTCGGGGGAGCGCTTGGGATTTCTGTGAGGCTTGAATAGACGCGGCAAGTAGGATGTAACGCACATAGAGCCCGCTGAGGAGGCCGCGGCCGAGCGGGGAGTACGCGATAACGGTGACGCCGAGCTCGCGACAGGCCTCCAGCAACGCGATCTTGGGGTCTTCTATGTCGAGCGTGAAGACGCTGTACTCGACCTGCACGGCGGCGATTGGGTGCACGGCGTGCGCGCGGCGCAGGGTGTTGGCGGACACCTCGGAGAGGCCTATAGCCTTTACCTTTCCTTCCCTGAACACGATCAGGGATGCTGAAAAGAATGTAGATGGATGCATACTTGACAAACTCGGCCATTGCAGCGACAGAGTGCTGTAAAGACGTTTAAGCAAGTAGCCTCGAGAATTTCTGAAAGCCAACCTCGATGGGTACAGTGGAATCCGCGCGCTTTTACTCAGTCAGAAAAACTCAAGCTCGGAAGGTGACACTCACGTGGAGATAGTAGAGGTCAATACTCTCAACGCCGAGCCTTGCGAGTGATTTTTCAACGGCAATCCGGGCGTACTCGGGGCTACCATTGATCACTCGGTCCCCCTCAAATGCGAACCCAAATTTGGTGGCGATGTAAATCTCGTCGCGCCTTCCCGGTCCTCTTGAACCTATGTGAGGCAGTTGTGAGACAGGAAACACCCGTTCACGAACAGCACATGCCATTTACCAATCAGATCCTCTGAGTCCATTTAGGCGTCGGCGGTGTCCCAGAAAGTGCACCCCGCCTTATAAGCGGCATCGAGGACCTGCGAAACTTTTAGTTTGTGCAAATTGAGTTTGAAATGGAAACTGGAGACCTTGAACCTCTCCTCGTCGTCGCCAACTGCTCCGTATGAGCCTGCTAGGCCCATGGCGCCAAACCCAATCGCCGAAACACTGACACCGCCGATTTTGCGAGTAGGGAAGGTCATTATGGTAGATGTGGAAGAGAATGAAGCTGCCCATCCACTTCTGTTGGGCTTTATACGTTGGGTATTCCGCCTTTCCGAAGATGGTTAGTAAAACCGCGGAATCCTCATGATTCTGCTATGATTCTGCTCGCCGGCCAAAACGAATGTGCGACGGTGACAAGTTACTCTTGAAGATCAGGTTGCCAGGCCGAGGTCTCCCGCGGACGGAGATTGGCTTGTAGCGAGCGAGTTCTACTGAGTCTCGTGCCGTCGTCTTGTCGTGGCCTCCGGGTTTGAACAGGATGGACTTAATGAAGTTAAGTATTTTGGGCTGATTCAACATTTCAAACGTCCTTGGCAAATCAATAGCGCCGAAGAAGCGTTACGTGGTCCGCTCTGATCCACTGATTGACTTTATCTCTTTCTGCTCAATTCTGCTCAATGGCAGCGCCCTGGTCGGCATGTTCCGACCATTGAATTGCGTACTATTTTTTGAAGGTATTCTTGAGCGATATCACGCGATTGGACATCTTCTGCCCCAAGAAGCAGAAATTATTACATCAGCCCTAATATCATATACCAACGTGGACGGTGCAGCTTTAATGCAGCGTATCTTCTTCCCTGACGCCGCATTTTTCAAGCTGCAGCCTCTAGGTTTATCCCAGATTGTCGAATTCGGAGATGATATTCAGCCCGTTCTGAGGAGCCATTTATGTCGTTGCTTTAACACAGACGCGGATTTACCGCTCTGGCGCGTCGAGGTTCTCACAGACAATACTCTCGTTTTCGCGGCACATCCCGCCATAGCGGATGGCCTCAGCACCCTTGCATTCCAGACGGATCTCTTGAACGTTCTGCAAAAAATCTAGACAGGAGGTGATTTGCCCATCTATAGTATGTTCCAGAAAACACGATGCTGCTGCCAATCGAGAAGTTCATGAGCGTCCACCCATCTTGGAGGAAATTCGTCACCGTCATCAACAACCTGCTCTCACCTCCAGCACCGCTTCCGCTTGGACGGGTCTCCACGTTCCAAAAAACTAGGTGCTCAAGCCACATCTCCGGCTGATCAAGTTCTCCGCCTCGGAGACCGCCGCATTGTCCGCGCTATCCCGCGCGTACCATACCACCCCAACCTGCATTGCTCTCCAGCACATGGCTATCGCCGTCATCTCACGCATCCTCGCTGATGACCCAAAGCGCAAGTACAAGACAATATCCTCCAACCTTACGATATCGCCGCGCGGCTCTGCCCATGTCTCTAACGACGTAATGGGGGACCTGGTGTCGGCATACCGGTCCTTCATTTCCGTGTCATCTGTCATTAATTGGGAAGCGGCCGCTCGATATTCCGCGACGTTAAAGGTTCGGAAAGATGTGTCCCGTCGCTATTCCAGGGCGAGTTTCGTAAAATTGTCACCTCGTTTTTGCTGTGTGCAATTTAATACTTATGGATTCAGATTTTCTGCGAACATATTCATTCAGGCTGCGGCTCAAAATAAAAACAAGGTACAGCCCATCAGATCCTCGGGATTTGGACTTCCGTCTTCTGTGCCCAACTCTCTGACTTAATTGTGTCCATCAATTAACGTCAGGCTCTGTACCCTTCATGCACGAGGACTTTTTACCTCGCTAAAGCTGACCCACTCTAATTGATTCACCTAAACCCATTGTAGCACAACAAATACGCGAACCACACAAAATGGAGATATTTTATACTGCGGCGCCTGCCCACCCCATAATGTTAAGGAAGTATGATTACGCTTTTCTTTTCTTCAGAAGACGCTGTAATAAATCATGGTACGCAATATTACAGGGGAATGGAAGTCGTCGCATACGTTGGATGTATCATGTGCTGTTGAGGAACTGGCGTTCCATTCACGTCTGATCGGGACTATATTTAATATAATATTCCCGCAAATGGTTACACTGGAGTTTAAATACTCGTCACTCACATCGCAGCCTGAACCCGCGTTCACTACTCCATGTCGATCCCATGTTTATGTACGCCTGCTTGCTTCTCAACATTAAATCATGTCACTCGCTTTCTTCCATGTTCAAACACAAGGGGGCAACTGGGGACTCGCCGCCAGTTCACCATCGAGAGTGGGTCTCCTCCCTGTTTGTTACAACTTACAGGGCACTGCGTTGACCTCCTATAATTTGGCTGCGGTAAATCTTGGGCAAAGTTGTGGCACCAGGCAGTCAACGTGGCAGTAGTTACTACCTGGTTAGTACCTTTCAGATGCTCACAAATGGACGCAAATTTGTCGATGCCAATAACCCTTTTCACCATTCTGGCTACATAAATTCGCCTATTAAATTTATAAAGGTATGTACCCACAACGTTTATAAACAATTACATCCAGTGTGGCCATTGGCCACACTACTCGCCGACATACCAGTCTTGTCTTGTATTTGAAGGGGGATACAATAAGGACTCTTGTTCTCTGAATCCTATTTAAGCTGCCGGGCTTGGACCAACGCAGTCATCTTCTCAGCCCTCGCCTCTGCACTCCCCCACCTGCCATCCAATATCCTCCTCTCTGTCTTATCCTCTTCGAATATCCCATGTCGTCATCGACCCCACCTCCTAGTGCTGCCATTGTGCTCTCCTCCGGCGAGGAGACCACATACACAAGACCTACCACCGATTCTCTCGATCCCCCGATTTCGAACGACGTTTCCGTTTTCCCCTTGGTCCAACAGCCAGAAAACATCGATGAACACGATGCTATTGAAGTTGCGGCATCTGTGAGTCGAATAGTTAATGCTATCGCGGACCGAGCTGAAGTACAGCAGCAGGGCTCAGAAACTCCCGTCGTAAGAACGCAGGCCGAACTTTTCGGTGAACATCTGGCCGGTCGCACTGGAATGGGTTTAGCTTCTGTCGTTTTTGTTGTGCAACCTGCTACTTCTGTTTCGCAGCTTGCTACCCTTGATCTTCAGCCTGATTACAAGGCTTATGTCTATAAACCCGACCCACGTTCTTCGACAGAGGCTTTGACAGAGCCAGAATCTAAACTCAAGGCAATATCTAAACTCAAGGAGTTTTACGCCGTCGTTGTGAAGGAGCTGGAGCGTCTCGATGAGAAGCGTACGGATCCCAACCCGCCCTTTGTTCGTCTGATCCCCGTCCCCGATGTTGGATACTTGGTTTTGGAACGTATCACGCGGGTTTGGGAAATACCCTCCGAGTCGTCCCTCCCTGACAGTGACTGGGTCAAAGTCATTTCCGCGTCACGTATTCCAGGGCCCCTAAAGCTTACCATCGATGTCAAATTGATCAACCTCTCCCCGCACTCAATCGTCTCCTTTCTCCGAAGGCACACCTCCATCACGACGTTGCACATTCAAGGAACGACTACGTTCCAGCGGCCAGCCTTTCTCAAAGCCTTATCTCCACTTCCGAAGCTCCCTACTTCAGAGATCCACACGTCTCAGGGTGAAATTATGCCCTTTAATAATGTGGAAAAGCTCACCGCCCGCTCTTCCATTAGGGTGTTTCAAATAAGGATTTGTGACCCCAACTTGAGCCCCAACTTTGACCCCAACTTGACCCCAACTTCACTCGAGTTGGGGTTCAAGTTGGGGCATTTATTGTGAATCACCTGAAAGCATCGTTTTTGCCTCGGATGCCATGATTTGAGCTGATTTGCATCAGGAAACGGTTGTTAGCGCAAATAGCCGAAGTCGGGGCAGAAGTTGGGGCATCAAGTTGGGGTCAAGTTGGAGTGCAAGTCGGGCTCTTGTGCCCGATTTGCACTTTTTCGACCCCAACTTCACTTCCAACTTGACCCCAACTTCATCAAGTTGAGAATCAAGTTGGGGCACAAGTTGGGGACGCAAATCCTTATTTGAAACACCCTATTGCATGCGAAATGCTCCAAACTGGAGCGTTTCCCAATCTTGTTTCAATTCACTGTATTGAAGGAGGCTCGAGAGAAGACCTGGAGGGTCTCATCGGTTCCATTGCCTCCTCTGTCGAACGTCACTCCTCGCCCAGCCACGAATTGACAGAGACTGCTCCCTCACCCACTCCTCCAACGCCCGCACTTCGAAGTGCAGCAATTGAACCTCCGAATTCCACTTCGATCATCATGATGAGAGTTGACTTGGGGTTCGAAATGCTGCAGTTCGAGGAATTAACGACGGATCACCGCAACAAGATTAAAGTTTCGTTCCCGTTGATCTTGACATTTAGAGATAACCGGGTCACTAAAGCACTGTTGAAAGAATGGATCAGGAGCTCGCTGCTCCTTGACCCGGGAAGCTCACTCAATGTCACCTTACCCTCTTGGCTGGATTACGAAAACAGCAAGGAGAGCTGGGAAGCAGATATTGCGCAAGTCATACCGGTAACCATACCTCGTGTAGTTTTCCTGAACCCGTTGTTCAGGCCACCTACTTCTCATCCAGAAACTCCTAAACCCGGAACTAGTCCCTATATCAAAAAATGGTTGTGAGCACTTTGGTGTATACATAACTGATGTGCTTGCGCCACATATTTGTACTATTTTGTCTACGGGTTACAAGTCTAAGGAGTCAGCAGTTATCACGCAGTACTGCGAATTGTTCTCAAAGATGATCCAGGCTATAAAACTGAGTCAGAACGCAGCGCATATGTGGTGAGATTCCAGGTTTTCTTTTTCTGCTCGCTTTAGAACCTCGGTAAACCATGCTGTGATCCCACTTTCACTAGGGTACGTTGGCACTCTCCCAGCCTCGGAAAAAATTACGTGCAACTGTCTTTATGTACCCGGTCTCCTGTTTGCCTCGCAAGAGTGCCGTAAATCACTCACGTGGCTCACTGCCACCCTCACCCCAGCAGCCCCGGCGTCCCAATATCGTCCCAACTGTTGAGATAGTAGCAATATCTAGTCACCTCTCGCCCATTCTTTTCGGTCATCTACGGCCGCCACCGCGCAAGAGAACCGACCGTATCTCAGTAAGCCGCAGAGAGCATTCCTGAAGGTCCAACTTGAAGGCCCAAAAAAACATTTGCCCGATCACATATTGGTAATGGAGCAGATTTCTTCTGTGTTGATTCCTCCTTTGGTTGGGTCCGACTCGGACTTAGGGACGAGATCGGGACTGCATTAATAATCAACCAAGTTCTCACAAATTTCCAAGTTGGCCAAATTCATGTCCGCAGCTGAAGCTCTGTTCGGTAATATTCCTGTCTGGCATCGTCTGGGTCCAAAACGAGTAAGTGAAAAAAAAGTCAGTATTTTCTTTCGCCGAGATATGTACTTATGGAGAGAGGATTCGAACGGGTGATGGATAAATCATCGGGACCAACAAAAGTCGGACGGCAGGTACATTCCATGCCCGGCACATTCCGCTGCATGCAAGACATATTCCTTCAAATGCGGCACATTTTTCCAAGGATGTGCCAGGTTTGCGGAAACCCGGCACATTCCAAAATGAGGTGTCCGGGACTTGCCATCCCGGTTTGATGGCAGGGCCCCCGCCCCGTTGTAAAAGCGAGCAACGCGAAGGCACGGTCACAGGCGAATATTCATGGGAGGTGCACAATTGTTTGAACTAATAAGGAGGGAAGTAAATAATAAAGAATCTTCTCCCGTTCCCGATCCACCGCTCTTTCAACCTCGAGCCACTAGAAATTGATGTATGTAACTAAAAATATAGAACAGATCGAAATGTACGCTGGAGTGCACGTATCACCTCCAAGCCCGAATCTGGATCGTCTGGATCGGGCTCTGAATCAGAAACTCAAAAACCTCTCGACCACTCTCATTCAGGGTACGCATCTGGATATCGGCAGAAGTTTTGGGCGATCTGATCGTTTGTAGCTCCGCTTCGACCACCGAGGGCAGTGGGGCTTCGATTTCGACGCGAACAGGATCGGATATCGTGGATGAACGCGTCGTAGACGCGTCGGGAAATGCAGAATTTTGTGGTTGCGCAATATACTCACGGAGAAGAGAAATATTCATTCATTCATGGTTGAGGAACTTGCTGGCATTGTGCGCGATGTACGTGGTAGGAAAAGCTATTTTGGCGCGTCAGAATAGTATGTAGGTGTACACATGCCGCGGAAACACGCACGTAGTCGGGCCTTGAAGTTCATTGAATGATGAGCTGACAGGTTGTCAAGGTATTCTCGGTCCGCCTTCATGTGTTTGGATCCTGCTCCCGAATCAGTGCATTGACGCGTCGGGGGATGGGTGGTCAGTGGCCAGTAGTGGTAGGAGAAAAGATGAAAAAAGCAGGAGTAGGACGCGTGTCCCCCCGTACAAAAATTTCCAAAATGGCAAGTGCCGCCTTTGATACCAAAGGCAGCACATCAATGAGGATGTGCCGCGCTTGATCTCAATGTGACGGGTTATTGAATGTACCTGCCGCCCGAGTTCTGTATATCCTCATAAATCATCGATTGGCAGGGATGTTATGTTGAAACCAAGCTGAAACTTCGTGTACCTCCTCTAAGACCTCCACGGTACTTAGACTTGGTGCCAGCGAGGTAGCGAGCTCGTAGAGAGCAACATTCTACGTAATAACGATTACATTTCCGGCGGAGTGCGGGCCAAGGACCTCCATAAACCACGCAATAGAGTTGCGACTTGCACTAATGGTGCCCTCAGCCCGCTTTCCGAGACGCGTCGGTATGTATGTATTTTGATTTTCAGTCACCATTTATTTACCCGACTCACAGGCCTTTTCGAGCGCTACCGCACGACCCTGCATCTTTTAGGCCTCGAGGCGTGTATTGTTGCGTCCGCGCAATTCACCACCGCAATCGGTGCGGCCCTAACGCCTGGAATTCTCTTCCCTGCCCTGCGTGCCGTGATCGAGAAGCATGCCGCCCTTGGTGTCCGCCTGGAGGGTGACCTGTCATCTTCGAAAGCGAGATTCGTCAAACTGCAGAGTATCGATTTATCACAGATTGTCGACTTCAAGGGAGGAAGCGATCTTCGGACCGCGCTGGAGACGCAACTTGCTCGCCAGTTTGACACCGACACCAATCTACCACTCTGGCGCGTCGAAGTACTAAAGGACAGCACTGTCATTTTTGCGGTGCACCACGCCATTGGAGATGGCCTCAGCTCTTTCGTATTTCACACCGCTCTTCTCACAGCTCTGCAAAACGTACAAACCGAAGACGCTTCGCCCTATGTCCAGGTTCCGGCGACCAGTGTCATGCTGCCTCCAATGGAGGACTTCACCACTTTACGCCCCTCCTTCCGTGAACTCCTCTCTGAAGCCTCCCACATTTTTGCTCCAGCCTCATTGACTAAGGACAATTCGGCGTGGACTGGCCATCGGTTATTTCCAACATCATCGCGGAGGACTCAGAACGCACATACAAAACGATCTGCACTAACGTTGCGATCTCCCTGCGCGAGGTAGCAAACTTCCCCGCTGATGCCTTCGGAGACGTCGTCTCCGTCCACCATTCCTACATGCCCGTCTGCTCCGAATTCGATTGGGAGACCGCGGCTCGGTATTCCGCGACGTTGAAGCTGCAGAAAAGCGCGGCGCGGACCCGGGTGGGCATGCTTCGCCTTCTGTTTGGGAACTACATTCTATATTTGAGAGACGGGCTTGGACAAAAGCGTGCAGCCGCGTTCATCCACTCAAATGTCGGGCGCTACGCCCCAGAGCCCAAGGGGAGGTGGCGGATCGGGAATACATTTTTCGCTCAAAATGAATCCGTGGTGGGTCCAGCGTTCTCGATCAATGTCGTCGGGGATCCGTCGGGCGGTGTTAATGCCACGGTCAGTTGGGGAGACAAGAGTCTGGACCGGGCTTTCGCCGAGTCTTTTGTTACCCAGTTCCAGGCCACGTTTCATAGAATTATCGAGTAGCCTTTAATCTGCATCCAAGATGGGCCCACGAATTGATTTTCTTTCTCTTTCTCTTTCTCTTTCTCTTTCTTGTTTTTACCGAGGCTACTGGCGAGTCAGCTCTCGGCATGGACCGATTGGTAGATACTTTATCCAATTCCATAGCACGTTCAAGACGGAGTTGATCGCATTGGATTCTGCCGCAGGCGCAAGGTTGGAATTCTCCTCCGCACTTTGAGACACCCATTGTACCGATGCGAATTTCGAATACATAGTAGCCTTGAACAGGCCTGATATTATAAGCATATGAGCCACTATTTGTCTACTCTATCGACATTATACTGTCGAATTTGACTGTCAAATACATCCTTTCATCTATTTGCACGAATTCTGACGATAAATTGAAGAGGCTCGGATTTCAAATTTGTTCGAACCAAATTCCATCAAAGAGTTGAGTCGGTTGAGGTGTGAAAGTAGTCTGTATCTCTGTTTATTTTTCGTGGATTTTGTCATTCACGGATCATGATGGCATCAAATTGCGGACTTATCCCTCTTCTCTGCACATTGAGCACTCGCAATCAAGCTATACTCCGCCAGTTCCCTTCTCTTGAAACTGCCCCACAATTTTGATCATGTCTCTCACACACCCATCTCTCCCACCAGAGCCATCCCTCCTCCCACCAGAGCTCGAGTGGAAAATATTCGAAATTGCGGCGACTGATCACCCCAAAACAATACCCACTCTCCTTCTGGTTGCTCGGCGCGTTCTTCAATGGTAAGTATGGGGGTTATTTCGGCCACGAGAAGTCTCACCATCATATTCTGCATCTAGGATTGAGCCTCTCTTGTACCGTACTCTTGTTATGGGCCAACAGAATTCCCGACTAGACCCGGCTGCTCTTCTTCGCCTTCAACCCGCCAGATTAAAACATATCCGGCACCTGCTGTCATGTAATGAGTTCACTTTCAGAGACCTGTTGCGTGCTCTTCCACTTTGTGAAGGTCTCCAGACCCTCCAAGTGCACAACATGTGGATACTAGCTCCGCTCCAGAAGATGCAGCTGTCGGTGCAGCGGGTGTCGATCATCAGGAGCGAAGACCTTCGATACTTATCCGATCCTAGCCTCCCTCCGTTCCGAACGCTCACTCATCTCGAGATGATCGGCGGGAATGATGTGGATCTCAATTTCACGCAATTACCTGCCCTCACACATCTGAGCTTCTACACCGCCCGACCCCCTCCGTCTTTCTTTCACCGTATTGCGAACTGGACCACACTTCGCGTTTTGATCAACAAGATCTGGGTCAGGGCTTCCTGGAATAAGAGACATGAGCACCAATCAACTAATGTTGATCCGCGCTGCGTTCTCATGTTCCTTTCTGCTAGACAGAGTCTTTGGGTCGAGGATTGGATAATCGGCGCGGCGGGAGGGAAGGACTTTTGGGCTCGTGCAGAGCTCTTTATCGACAAACGGAGACGCGGGGAAATCGAACCAGGCATGTTCCTTGCTCTACCGCGTTCTACCTGATGTTTATGCCTGCCTAACTAGCCTCACGATTTTGGATTGAAGATTCGGACCAGATCTAGATTGAAGAGGCCCCGAAATCGTAGGAAGTGCGTCGCTGCGTGAAAGAGCTTATGTCGAACACTTGTTGTGGTTCACTTCGTGTGACGATGAAGTTATTCAATCGAGTACCGACAGTACTTTGTCCACATCTGCCGGAGCGGAGCAGAATCATACCTTGCCCAAACTGACGATGAGGAAAGGAGACTTTCGAGCCTTTCCTGGCAGCCTCACAGTGGGAGGGATTCAGGTATTAATAGTGCAACTCTGTCCTTGTTTTGGGTGTGAGCCGTGTATTTAACGGTCAGGTTTTCGTGAGGAAAGGAGACGCCATGTTCGTCCTGACTTGAAAAATGTTTCGCCGTGTATCAATCGGGCTCGGGTGTTTCCACAAACAAGGCCGCCATTGAATAGGTGTGTAACGTTCCCCTGGTATATCTCCCTAGGAGGGCACTGCCTCCCTGCTTTCGTTCTGGAGAAAACATTAGATCACTGAGGTGTCACCACGCCCTCGGGAGGATTCAAGCCCTGACCCTCATTTATACACGTCTCAAATTGTCAATAAGGTGCAATAGGTGAATATGCCATTCATCTACATGTGGCATACCCCATCCTTCTATGATTTTTGCAGAAAAAAGATCGCTTTTGGGATTTTATACTCTTAGCGCGCGCGTTAGGGGGATTTCAACTTTCAGCTCCCATGATACGTAATCTTAGTGGACTACTGTTCGTAAATATATTCCGACCCCACATACTCTTGGGGTGACTCGAACCTCCAGCTTCCATTTGGACTTTATTCAACTGACTAGGGTTATGTCCCATTTCATCCACAAGGGCTTTCCTTATTCTGAGCTGGGGATGTACTGATCTTCCGTTTTCGCCGAACTACGTGGATACCTCCCTCTTCCTCATGAAATGTGAGGCATAATTTTGGGCTCTTGAAAGAAATTGGTGATACCTGTTTGTTGACATCCAAACAGTGCGGGAAATGTTGTAAATAATATGAGGCACCTAAGTTCGAGGTGTCTCCTACCAGAATCCGGGCTTATTGAACATTTCTCTCTCCCGAACCTTTTTGAGATGCTGTTCAAGCGTGTTTATGTACCCTTGTTTGTCTCACAAAAGCGCCGTCATCGAGTCACGTGGCTCACGCGACGCTCACTTGGCTGTCTACTCGAGCTGCAGAGCCCAAACCATCGTCCCGACATCGTGAGCTACTGAGCTAGTATAGTTACCCACTCTTGTAATCTGACTCGGATCTACGGCCGCAGCTACAAAGAACGACACGATTGACCCTCACGGACAAATATGCCCCCCAAGAAACACCGTAACCAGTCCCCTCCCCCGGCACCGCCCGCAGCAGCAGACGCGGACCCTGATGCTCCGCCGCCACCGGAGCCAGTGGCGCCTCTTGAGGTGCTCTATTGCTCCGGTGCGTTTTTCTTTCTTCGTTTTATCGATCGGGGCGGGATTATGATTTGAGTTGTCCGGGCATGGCATCTCTTCCTCTACATCATATCGTATCCTCACTACAGGACACGGATCTGGATCCTATGCTCCAATGATCACACTACTAACACATTAATCTTCTAGTTTGCACCTATCCCCCGGAATACTGCGAGTTCGGTGCGAGCCTGACGCGATGCAAGGAGTGGCTACAAGAGGAGCACTCCGCGCTGTTTATTCGGTATTATTCAGACGGTGCGTCTTCGTTCTATCCCTTCCACTGACGGCCTCGCCTTAATATTATTGTGTCTCGTATTATTATTTCTGCTCAGAGGCCCTCCAAACAAAGGTCGGCACGCTCAGCCTCGAGGCACAGAGCAAGCTCGAGAAGGACACGGCAAAGAAGGAGGCAAAGGCCGAGGCGAAGAAGGACGCGGCGCTGAAGAAGCAGATGGCGAGCCAGGTGTGTGCTTGCTTTTCTTTTCTTTCCATTATTATCTGTGTTCGCTGACCAGGTTCCGATTGAAATTTCTAGGTAACGATTAAACGCATCGAGCGCAACAAACGCAAGCACATCACCTCCGTCCACGGGCTCGAGGTGCGTTCTTTCATATTCATTCCCAGATAGCGCAACGTCAATTATCGCAAAGCAACCGCTAACCAAACCACCCTAGGCATTCAACATCGACCTCAAAAAGGCCGCGAAGCAGTTCAGCACAAAGTTTGCCACGAGTGCGAGCGTGACGAAGAACGCGGCGGGCGTAGAGGAGATTGTGGTATGTCGTTTTGGGTTTCTTTTATTTTTTCGTTCGTTTTCTCTCTGGGGCAGAGGCATCCTTTTTTCTTCGCTGGCGCGTTGCTCCGAGACTTCGGCAACAGAGTATATTTTCTGTGATTGTTCCTTCCTTTCATCTAGCCCGACTTCTAACCGGGAAGTGCCCGCCGTCCGATCCCGAATCCACTCCTGCTTTTGCTTCCGCGACGGATTTCGACTGCCGTCTTTACGACTCTGGAAAAAGGAGATTTCGCTTTCGCTTGGATGAACGAGTCAGAAACGTAGGCCTGCGCTGCGCGTTTCTATTTAGGGGCTTCCTGGGTGGGTTCTATTGTTACCGGCTCTGGCTTGTTCTGTCAGTCGTCTTTTCTTTTCACTCCTTCTATTTCGTCTTCTGCCGCGTTCGTCATCACCAGAAGCGGCGTCGAATTTTGGAAGGACGCTGGGCGGATTTATTTCCGAGACGTTCATGTTTTGGGCTTCCTTCTCAAATCTGCGTTTTGTTTTTCTCGGCGGCCTTGGGGGTTCGACTTGGGGCAGCGCTGATCTCTGGGCACTCAGTCTGTCCTACCATCATCTTGTTTTTTTTCCTTCGCATCGTTGTCCAGCTTGTCTGGTGCTGGCGAAACGCGCGGAGAAACGGAGGCGACAGAGGCGCGCGGCGGACATCGCGTCAAGGAAAGAGGTTGTTTGGATCAGACGATCGAAAATGCAGGGACAAATAAATGACGCTTCTCGGTCCAAGCGCTGCTTCTCAATCTTCTGCGGACCAATTGAATTCGGTTTTGGGTTGCATTGCGTTCATTGTTATGGCCGGTACAGCGTAATTTAAGTGAAATGAGAAACACCGAAATGACCAGGAGAGCAAACTGCCAAACCAGCGCAGTTACCGCGAATCAATGAGGGAGAATTGTTTCAGCAATAAATAATAGACAAGGCTGCAAAAATAAGTTCAAATTCGCATGCAATTTCAATGCAGTCAATCAACAGTGAAAAGGATAGCACCAAAGAGCATCGAAAAAGAAGCGGCCCAAAACATAGGCCAAATCGGCTCGGAAAAAGAAGGTGGCCACATTGGCACAGAAGCGGATATGACCGATGAGAGCGTGGAAAGAAAGCGCACAAGAACGCAGAATCGGGACAGAGGCACGGATCAGCGTACCATGCACCGACAGAAACAGACGGCAGAGTCCACGCGGGATCACATAAATAATGCAGAGGCTCAAAGCGAGCATGCATGGAACAAAAGTTGCGCCTCAAATTGAGCGCGCGCGGAATAGCAGTAGAGGCTCGAATTGAGCTTGCGCGGAGTGAACATGCACGGAATAGTAGCAAACCAACGCATCTGGGAATCAAATTTAACCAGCTCCGTTTGAATGTTGAGAAGGCTCTAGATCTTATTTAACCACTCAAGTCTCTCGAGCTTCGCGACGCGACCTACCCGGCTCTGCTGCGCTTGTTCTCGCGCTGCCACATGCGCACCGCCTCGCGCAGCAGCTCGTTTCCCCCGTGGATGCTCTCCTCGCGTTTGCTCGCCCGCATCGCTGTTCCCGCCTTTTTATGCTCTGAACCGTCATGCCGTTGATGTCCGTCCTTGCGCTAGAGTCACTGACCTAGGCTCGTCCCCATCCGGTATCTGAGTAAACATGTACACATTGATCGCTCGAGACCTCGCATCATCAGATACCGGCTGGGCCCCCATGGAGCAGTTTTTGGTGATGGATTTTCCCCCCGCCATTTGAAGCATTTGACTTAGTAGAATTTCGGTAAAAGTTGAAAATTTTGGGTAAAGAGGAAACATGGACCATTTTGAATTCTCTATCGAACAAGCCCAACATGTTTTTTGACTAAAAAAAAAGTATGTTGGCCTCATTCAACGTAGAATTTAAAACTGTTGCTGTTACAACCGGGGTCCAATTTTTCAAAATTTCCGTGAAATTTATCTAAGTCGAGCGCTTCAAATGGCGGGGGAAATTTCCTTCCGCCAAAAGCGCGACATGGGGGCCCAGTCCGCTCGCGATTGATCGTTGCCATTGTTCTTGTTTTGTCTGATGTTGGCTGTGTTTGCATATCTCCCCGATTCAGCCTTAATTCCGAGTCTGTGAAATCGCGAGCGTCGACTGGTTCACGAGTCTATCACTGACCTTGCAAGTTGATGTGCTTTGCAGTGTGCCGAATAATGCCGGCCGAAATACGCCGGCATCAAATTACCCGATTTAGATTCTGATTTGATAAACAAGTCTTATAATGTATGTATTGCATCAAATTTGCTCTCGTGAGCAAGGAAACCGCTTCCAGCCTCAGAAACTGAGCTAAAAAAAAAATCAGCCCTGCTAATGTTGCTTCCAAAAGAAAGTAGCGACTTGCCCAGAATAGTGGCACGGGTATCAAAAAAAAGTAGCGAGATTCGTGACTTTCAAAATCTCAAAGTAGCGACGCGAGAAGACTATATAGTAAGCAGCGTGGTTTCAGAAGGAAACAAAGAAATTGCGCAAATTTCGCCATTGTGTGAAAAGATTGTTGGAATCAATAGAGCAATCCAGTATTAGCAATGAATCCATTGCAAACGCGCGGAGAATCTTTTGTTGTCTACAGTTCTTAAATACTATTCTAGAGTAATCAAATGTACGAATTTATTCTCTCGGGTACAATAACGGGCAGTAACAAGAAAGCAGGAATGAAGGAATGAACGGCGGGTAGCAAAGTGCGCCACAAATGCAGCGCATATGCAACTCGTAATCCCAACAAAGATAAGATAAGATTGTATCCATTACAACGCCAAAACATATACAAACATCAACATCTCTTTCCTTCTTTTTCTTCTTGCTCAAAGTCCCAACTTCAAGCAAGAAGAGCGAATTTAGTGTACGCGAGGGCCTTGATCGAGTGATCATCAATTAGTCAAACACTGGGAAATCCGAGAACGGCTCGTCTTGCTGTAAGTCTGTAACTGCTGCGGGACTGCGGCAAGCTGCGGTCTATCTCAGGTCCATATCCGGCTGTGCAGTTCGCCAATATCTTGGCTGCCATTGCGTTCGTCGTTGCCGCTGTAGTTGCTGGCCAATTTACTCCTCTTGAAGCTCGAAGACTCGGATTGGCACAAGCGGCTAGAGTTCCCTTACCTGGAGTCCGGGGTTCAAGTCTTGGTGCGGAGGGTCCGGCAGAATATCAATCCCGGCCCGAGTTGCTCAGTGGGTTTCACATTTGAATACTTGACATTGATCTTATCCTGCCGAACTGCCCACCACGCGATCCTGTGCTGTTTGCGACCGCAGTGTGTCACCATGGACGGCAATACGGTTCGTTCCCTATTAAAAGGTTTCCCGTTTCTGCAAGAATCTACAGCTACAAACCCCTCATTTCCTCTAACGCCATGGTCGCCCTTCAAAATCTAGGTGTGCTCTGAATTTTTACTCACTTGTTCGCCACAATGCTGATTCTGTCTAGTCACCCTGGCAGGTCGCCAGCTTGACGGTCTTGACCCCGCCTTCGCCGATGCTATCAAGCACGCTGAAGACACTGCTCAATATGGATACATCCCCCAAGAAAGCATCGCAATTTTATTCATCGTACTCTTTGGGATCAGTACTAGTAATTCCTTCCCTCATCTAAACACCGCAAGTCCTCTGACAGCCATTGGCTACAGTCCTTCATCTCGGACAAGCTACTTATTTCCGCACCTGGTGGCTTCTGCCCACTGCGTGGTACGTCATGCTCGCGAGTTCCCTAATATCTTGACCTGACGCGACCACTACCAGCCTTTGCGGAATTGGAGAATTGGCAGGATGGGGCGGACGCTTATGGTCCTCTTTTTCACCGCAGGCCGGTGACCCATTTTTAATGCAGTATGTGATTTTGTCGCCCCGAATTC
This sequence comes from Mycena rebaudengoi, assembly GCA_029282285.1. Lineage (NCBI taxonomy): Eukaryota > Fungi > Basidiomycota > Agaricomycetes > Agaricales > Mycenaceae > Mycena > Mycena rebaudengoi. The sequence goes on along the minus strand of JARJCX010000289.1, from coordinate 37,979 downwards.
GCCACAGTATATTTATATCCCGAGTCAGAATAACGACCACGATCATTTCGCCCACCCCGCTGTTGGCAGTGAACTTCATCCTTTTGTCGCGTATCGTACAGCGCCTCGGGATATCCTACTCGTGGCTTCCCCCCAAGTGGTGTAGGTGATAAATTACCGTTGTCATTCATCCTCTTACCGGTGCGCCTGCAGATACCATCATCTTTCTGACATGTGTACGGCTGTTGTATCCCGCACTTTTGTATCTGTCTGATTGTAATCCCGCACAGGACATCGTCGCTCTGGTTGTGCAAGGCGTCGGTGGCGGCATGGCCTCTAGTGCAAACGATCTCGCTGGCGCTAACAGGGCAAGTTCTTCATTCTGACACCTCTGCTACCATCTAAAATCCTACCAGGGCGCGAACGTAATGCTCGCGGGTATCATCTTCCAACTGGGTATGTACCCTCGCCACATTTTCCCCATCATACCTCATTCCCGCTCCAGTGGCCATAATTGTGTACTCCGCCTTAGCCGGCGACTACTTCAGACGCTATCTCACGGACAGCCCCGCGCGCACCAGCGCTTCGAGCACCCGCGGCGTTCTCACCCCGCGCCTCAAAATTATGATCGGCGCCCTCGTGTTCTCCACCACCGTCCTATTCATTCGGTACGTCCCTGAAACAACAATCAACATACTGCGTACTGATGCGGATCACGTTGCCACAGCTCCATATATCGAACGATCGAGCTCCAGGACGGCTGGACCGGGCGCATCATCCACACCGAGGTCTACTTCAACGTTCTCGACGGCGGCATGGTCGTGCTGGCCATCTTCACGATGAACTTTGCGCACCCTGGGTTCTTTCTCCGAGAGCCGTCGCCAACGGGTCTCGAGATTAAAATGGTGGAGAGTCGAGACGACAGTCCCGAACACACTCTGCGCGAGGAGAGCATAAATAACAATTATCAACCGAAGGCACAGTAGTGGTAGATGCGTTGGTTTTTTGTCTCGGGGACTTTATAGACGTATTTTTAGATGCAACGAATGGACCATACCAATAAAGTACATAATTGTATTATGAGTAGCTAATTTGCTCGAAAATGTGGATTTTGCTTAGCCAGCAAAAAAAACACGAATAGAAGATATACAGTATTACATCGATGAGGCTGTGGCTCGTCTCGTTACTGAGTTGGCCCACCCGGAAGTCATATGCATTCAACAACGCAGAAAACAGTACTTCAGGCTGAACAGAGACTTGGCAGGAAATCAAACCAAAACGGTCAGAAAATGCCGAAAATCGGCAAATGAAAGTGTGACTCAACACTCGGTTGGAATATTTGCCTCCACAGCAATAACGATGGAAATATGAGACGCAGTTTTATTAAAGGGATGGAGCACCAGGAAGTTTAGGGTTCGTACAATCATGAATGTCGGATGAACTGATATTCAGGATCGCGATTACAACATCAAGAAAAAAAGAAGCTACTAGTAGCCTACTACGGACAGGAGGACGACAGAAATAAATGTCACATCGAATCGGCGGAAGTCGTGACGACGGTGTCCGTGTAGATGTTCCCGCCATTCCGAACCACCGTCGTTATCGTCGTCACCAGTGACGTGCCACTTTTGAGTTTGTGCTGGCACTTCAAATCAAATCTAGAAAGCGCCAACGCACCGAAACGCGCTGTTTCCTCCAGTGCTAGCTTGCGGCGACTGATGTAAATTTCGACCACATTGAGGGGGGCACAGTGCATGTGGGGCTGCGTACGAGACTCGAGCATGGTGAGGATGCTGGGGGTGCTGCCAAAGTAATCGCCTTCCATCACCAGGCGGGTCATCTCCGGAAGCAGTGTGGGTCGAGCTTGGTCAACGATTAGCGACCTGAACAACACATCGCTGACCGCGAGTCCCGGCATATCGGCTAAGGAGAGAGATCGAAGGGTCGGTAAGATGCGGAGGAGTGAAACGAGCTCAGGAACTGGTATACGGGAGTCGGTCAGGACAAGTTCGTGAAGAACGCATCCAGATCTCTGGAGAAATAATTGTATCGGTGGATGTATCCAGTCCCTGATACCGGAGATTTCGAGGAGGGAGGTAGACTTGGTGTTCAGATGATGGAAGATGTTTGTTGAAGATGATGATAAGTGAATGGCACTGATATTGTGATGCGGTGCTGGAGGCCTCTCCGGGTGAGGGAGGGAGTATTCAGACTCCAGCTGAATGGCCAAACACTCGAGGGTTTGGAGGCTGCAAACGATCTGCCACGATGCAGAATCGAGATTACCCACGGTCAGGTTCCGGATGGAAGATCCTGGGAGGGTTGGATTATTAATGCTCCACACGGACAGAGTGCGCAACTGGGGTGCGCCACCAAACGCGGTCGACAGGTACTCCCCCGTGTTGCTATGCCTGCTGACTACGAGGGTTTCTAAAATGTGCAGTCGCCCATGCACCGCAGCAATGTGTGGCATAACTGATGGTTGAAGTTCGACATGCTTCCACCGTTCAGCATCCTGCATCAATCGCGCCAGCAAAGGGAGAACCGGTGTGTCTACGTAGTCCAGTTGGAAAGAGAGCGGGGCGTCCTGGGATCGCTGGAGGTAGAGGGATAAAAGCCGAAGCGAGTCTGGCCCCCGGTCCCCACGACCGCAGGCAGTAATGTTGAACGAGGACCAGAATTGTGGGGAAGCGAGTGAGACGGCTCTCCAGTAGTGAGACACCTCTGCAGCATGGGGATTGCCGGGAACCACTATCGGACGCTCATACATGGATTGCCGTTTCTTGAATTTCGACATCCAGAACATGCCGTGGATACTGGGATCGAGCAGTATCCGAGTCAAGAGATCTGGGAAGAGGCGACGAATTGGAGCAATCAAGGAGGAGTAGTGCGAGATGTATTGGCGTATCACGGCGACCTCAGGCTCGTTGACAGTTCCGCCGGTGTGTACGTGGTCGGAAAGCCAAGCTCGGGCAGTTTCTAGAGAGCGGCGGATCTGGGCTCTCTCAGAACCGGAGGGCAAGATGTTATCCCTGAGGTGAATCAGGATGGCCACTGGCTGCGAGATGCGATAGAGCTCAAGCGAGTCAATGACCGGTTGGGTGTCATCTGCGCTCAGATTAAGTGGCAGTAAGTACGTCGCCTTGCATTTATGAGTTAAGTTCCTACTAAGTAAAGACATTCCCGGCGAGCTGAGCAGTCCTGAGATGAAGGGCGATAAGTGCTTACTTTGTCATTATGTATTGCGCATCATGTTCCGCTGATGGGGTAGTCGGCTGATGCACGCGAGATCGACGTTCGGAATATGCCGAACATTTGACGACGTCACAAATGTGCAAATCTACGATGAAGAGGTAACTAGGACTTTGGCGCTCTTTCGAGAAATATAGCCAAATTTCAAGAAGACCGAGAACTTCGTGTTTTTCGAAGTCAGAAGTCTCGGTCCCAGGGAACTCTCTGGGACCTGTGAGTGACGCCATCCACACTGCTGCAACTATGTAGATTTCTTTCCACAGACAACCCCAGCGGCAGCGAGTGTAAAAGAGGTTTGTTTATCTTCCTCATCATTATACCTTCCAAATCTCGATCGGCTAGCTATGTTCTGGGCGTGATTCAGTCATGGACCGGAACATACGGGTGGCAGAAGCTGCAAGCATCTAGTCGTGAATTATACTCGTGGGTGATGCACAGGTATCTGCGGCCTCGGTACGTCGCTTTAATTTAATTTACTTTTCTGCCCTAATTGTGCCGACTTTTTGGGCTTCCCGTAGCGCCGGCGATTTTTTCGATCTTTCAAGGCCCCGCGAACCACGCCGTTTGGACGCGTGAGTCTCACTCTTCCGACGCTATTACTGAATCAATTTACCAGCTCACTCATTCAGAATTTCAATGTCCCAAGCTCCACTGATGTTCGTAACATGTCATTTTTACTTTATTTGACTGAATAACCGTCTCACCGCACGGGAAGACTACTTTGATTTTGGGGCTTTGCGCGGACTCGGACGGGAAGTCCATCCTCTCCTCGTTCTGCTCGCATGTCTTGATGCATGCCCTCCTATTTTAGACCGCGTTCGAAATTCTTTTTCGATTTTCGGGCTTCCCGCCAGCTCCGCGCCCCTATGCCAGCCAGCTATCCCATTTGAGGCTCGCCCCCGGGAATTCCCTGGCACCCCACCATCAACTACAACAACCCCATATTTGAACCCACACTTTTATTCATATTTTTGGGACTGATTACCTCGATTATTTTATCCAGCCTACATATTTTGTCTCAGCCATGTGTTTCATCCTCTGTTCCACCACCTTTACGCTTACGCCTGTGCCTCCCAGTCATTTGTACCACACAGTCAACCGGATCGATTCCGCCATGTTTCGGCAGCGGCGCATCCAAGTCAGCGGCGACTACGGGGTACGTTAATAATACTCTCCGTGTGATTTCCTACGACGCTGTGCACGTCGCTGATGTTTAGAACCGCGATGAAAGAGAAGTTGCCGGCCATCGTTTAATGTCAGGAAGCTTCAATTCGAGCAAACCGTCGTTATTCGTGCCTTCAAATTTCTTGCGCATGATGGAATGCTCTCCCGAAGTCTCACCCGAACCATTCATTATTTATGAGGGCGGTAAGAATTTCATCCTTTTTCCGTTCACATTTTGGCTGTGAACAGAGGTTGAAGGCTCCGCGGACCGTATTCTCACCGCGATACTCCGGGAAGAAGTGCTGAAGTGCCTTATTCTCGGGGTTCTCATTTATTGATCACTTTCCAATTAATATTGGACACCAGAAGCTGATAATCTGGTAGGTTTCCGGAATATTCGAAAGAGCACGCATATTGACCCGTTCAATACCGCAAAAGGCTTTGAACTTCTCATCGGCGCAAACGGCACTCTGAAACAGCGCCTCAACGCCGCACCGTCCTCCTTCAGACTAACACGGGTTGATTTCGGAAGCATGTCTGCGCTGATTTGTGTGAAGATTTCAGCTGTCTCTTTAACTCTGCTACACCTGACCCACATAGAGGTATCAATAAATACACTCGGACTCAAATAGCTCTGTGCACGCACACCTGATCCAAATAGAAGTGATTCTTGAGAAACTTGGAGTACAAGAGCCGCATAAAGAACACAGTCAAACCTATATATATTAGAAGATAAGCGCAACGGCAGCCCAGCTCCCATGATGCCTACTCCCTCCAATTTCAAAAATGTTGTCCAATACACCCTCCTGGCTGCAAATACCACCAAGAACATTGCAGAAAGGGCCCAAGTACCTTTTCTTGGGTCGGCTGCCACATTGTGCTTGTCAATTACAAAGGGTATTCAGGCAAGCTGTTCCTCTGGCCATCTGGAAGCACACTTAATAGGGGGGGGGAAGACAACCAAATCACACAGGGAAGAATATGTTGAGATTATAGAGCACATTCATGAAATCCTCTGTATCATTGTCCAGCTTCATTCAACTTCAGAAATCAAGGGTGTCCTTCCAACAGCACTCTTGTATGATATTGCAAAATTTACAGAGTGAGCCCAATTGATAATGACGCTATATTAATTTAATATTTCCAGGATCCTCGAAAAGTTGTTCACAGTTCTCAACAGGCAACAAAAGGGCACTCTGGGAAAAATCAAGGGACTTTTTAGACAGCCTGGGGCTGCAGAAACATTGGGAAAATACAAGCAGGAACTCAGTAGGCTTGTCTCACTGTTCAAGGTATGTGACATGAAATAAATTTTGCTGCATATTTAAATTGTTTGTAGAGTCAAGTTACTGGTTCAACATTGTCTCAAATGGGGCAAATGAAAAAGGATGCCAAAGAACAGCATGATCAGCTTGTCTCCCTGCTGAAAAGGCAGTCTGACCTAACCAGTTCTGATTGCTCCTCAGTGAGTAGGAAATGCCCACTCAACTTCATAGCTCAAGGCCACTAGGTGACTGGAACTCTGTCAAGTTTTGGCAATAATAGGTGAGCCAAACCTAGAAATACAATCATTCCTGCTTTAATTGGTGAACAGCTCTGGCTCCCTTACTCTACTTCCACCATTCCCGCAAATATTCCATGGCCGTGAATCAGAGCTCCAGGATGTGGTCAATGTACTCCTCCAAGATTCTGCCCATGTTGCCATCATGGGTACAGGTGGTATGGGAAAACCCAGTCTAGCTACAGCAGCTATACACAATCCACAAGTCGCAGCCAAGTATTCACATCGATACTTCATTCCATGCCACTCAAGCTCCACCTGCTCTGCGCTGGCGGCAACAATTGCAGATTATATTGGGTTGGAGAAGGGTCCAAACTTACCAAAAAGAGTTGCACATTGTTTTGCTCATGCTTCTGCTTCCATCCTAGTTCTGGATAATTTTGAAACACCATGGGAGCCTAGTACATCGCGTGCTGAAGTTGAAGAGTTCCTCTCCCTCCTGACGGATGTCCCCCAGTTGAGTCTCGTGGTGAGTAGTTTTTTGCAAGTTTATCGAATAACAATTTGAGCTTCCTATAGATTACCCTAAGAGGTGCTGAGCGACCAAGAAAGGTGAAATGGAACAGGCCCTTTCTGGCCCCGCTTGAGCCGCTTTCCTATGTGGCTGCTCGGCAGACCTTCTTGGATGTTGCTGATGATGGCCATGATGACAGCAGCATCAAAGAACTACTTGAACTGACTGGGAATCTTCCACTGGCAGTCAGCCTCATTGCCAGTGTGGCTAGTTCTGAAGGATGTGCCCAGGCACTCTCGCGGTGGAAATTGGAAAGTACTCAGATGCTTTCTGACGGGTATGACCAGAGATCAAGCCTAGACATCTCCATCATGTTGTCATACATGAGCTCCCGGATGACCCCAGGTGCTCAGCAGCTGCTCAGCATTTTGTCTATACTACCAGATGGGCTTGCAGATGTTGATTTGGTGCAAGCAAAACTTCCTATCCCTGACATTTTGGCCTGCAAGGCCATTCTGATTCAAACAGCCTTGGCCTTTGTTGGCCAGGATCAACATCTCAAAGTTCTAGTTCCAATACGAGAACATATCCTCCATACTCATCCTCCATCAAATGCCTTGAAGCTAAAACTATGGGAACACTTCCATCAAATTCTTCATCTTTGGAACCAATTTAAGAACCTCAATGTAACCGATATAAACCCTCAGATTGCCCGAAATTTGGGTAATTTAAACACTGTTCTCTGTGATGGGCCTGAAGCGGAGGGCCTGGATAGTGTCCAGAATTTTAGGAGCATTCTGTTTCTCAATATATTCTATTATCGACTTCAAGACACATATTCACCACTGTTGCTGCAGCTTTCTGGGAAAATGCAAGACACTCCGCTTTTTGGGGAATATCTCATTCAACTACTGCAAAGTGCTAAATATTTGCCAAACCTGGATGTCAATAGTTACATCACCCTTGGTACCCAGTATTTCAAATCAAGACCTCCACTGGAACAGGGTAAGACACAATCACTGGCATTGTACCTAGCTAATTTCTTATCAGCCGGGTGGTACAATGCTCTAGGAGTCTACTTGTCATGGGCAAAGTCAGATTTTGTGCCAGCCCTCAGGTATTGTCAAAGAGCGTACTCTCTGGCAAAAAGCATTGGATATCCCACAGCTGATGGCTCCAATATTTTACGCACCATATGTCACATACTGAGTGTTACTGGAGAGCCCTGGAGTGCGCTCATGCATGCAAGAGAGGCGTATAGATTTACTGAGCACGTGGGCTACATCTATGGACAAGCATGGTCTCTCAATGATCAAGCAGTCTGTCACATAATACTGGCAAACTATCGGCATGCTCAACATCTTCTGCAAAGTTCCAAAGACATGTTGACTGCCAGTGGTCATCAACAGAGTTTTTTGAGACTTAAAATCCTCAATTCTCAGGCTGAGATCCACATGTTGAAATCAGAGTATCAGGAATCTCGTCGACTTCAAATAGCTATTGCATCCAGCTGCGATCCACCTTCATTCCATGCTGTTCTGGCAAACTTGAACATTGCTCTCATGGATATTGCCGCTGGTACTGACTCCAAAATCATTCAGCAAAATTTAGTCATGGCTCAGTCTCATTCGAAAGCATTATATGGGTATAAGAGCACAGTGACATGTCTCACAACGGATTTTGTGACTGCTGAACTCTGTCTGCATGACGGGGCTATTAGTACGGCGAATAAAATGTTTGAAAAATGTTTTGCATCCTCTGTGGATAGCACCCCACAGCTGGCACTCCAATGTGCTGAAAAGCTTGCAGATCTTTCCACTGGCATGGACAGCATCTCAACTACACTCCGATGGGCAGTAGTATTTCTTAGCCTGGCTTTGAAGAGAAAAGACAAGCGCCAGACAATACAAGCATTCCGATGCATTGGGCAGATTTTCTTTGCTGAAGGTGATGATGAAACAGCACTCACACTATTCAATGTCGCTCATGATGGATTCACATTCATGGATGTTCATCGCTGGAGGGCAGATTGCATGGTTCGAATTGCCGATATATTGAATACTCGTGGGGAGTTCATGAAGGCAGTTGGATTGTGGAAGGCTGCAAGGCCTCTGTTCAAACGATCTGCCCAGATGAAGGATATGATCAAGCTCGATGAAAAGATAGCAGAGGTTGACTCTGCTGTTATAGTTGAATATGAAGAGAAACTCATACATCTGTCAGAATTGTGCGTGTCTGGCAGTGCCCCACTGGCAGATGAGAAATTTGTTGCAGAGGTTGAGGAAGTGGAAGTGGAGGATAAACTGGTTTGAACAAGTGATTTCGGGGACAAGAGGAGGCAATTTACCAAGTAGAAAAAAATGCGGAGGATGCAATCCAAAATACTTCGCACAATTCTTGCTGATGCCCGATTCTCCGCCCTTCCCCTGGCATATATTCATCCGGCGGCATCACCCCATAGACACGGCGCTCGCACATCACCGCCGTGCATACGCTTGGATACGCATGCTCCCACGCCTTTATCGTTGAGGCGGGTCGTCCATGCTGTAATACGCACTTGGGCTTGTCTGTTCGGTGACCTACATATCTCTATGATTGCTAAATCCAAATTCACATTACTTGTAAAATTTAAATACCACCGGTCTCAGGATTATAACCCCGAGTTTCCAATCTGCCGCTCCAGCACAACATGTGGTGTGATTATTTCTTCTCTGGATGTGATCTTTCAATTCTGCCCGCTTCCTCTGGCCATGTGCATGCACTTGCCGCCATTGAATGGACCTGGCTCCTCACAGCATTTAAACACAAACCTGCTTAATCGGGATTAATCGGAGGACTCACTTTGACTCTGGGATGGGTCATCCTCTTTTAAAACTTAATTCACTGCGTTCCGAGGCCCCGTCGGCAGAGTGTGCCTGACATCGGCTAACTCATGCCGACGGGGATCAGCACCGCTTGAGACGAGACGTCGGCAAATTTGGCCTCGGTGCCGATCCGTCGGCAAACGGTCTCAAGCGGTGCCGATCCCCGTCGGCATGAGTCAGCCGATGTCAGGCACACTCTGCCGACGGGGCCTCGGAACGCAGTGATTCTCGCCTAGTAAATGAATTCACTTTGTTCAAAGCCCTGAGTCACCTCCCGCTGCGGATTTGTTTTTGTCCCGTATATCGGGAATCTATGCCAACTTGATGTCAACCGGTTTGCTGAAATAGCGTGTTTGCGCAGGATCCATTGGAGACATCCACTGAATTTCGGGCCGTGCTCAAAAAATAACAGGCGGCTGGCTCCACAGGAACTCCCGGCGTTCAAGGAGAATTTGCGGAAACCCATCAATTCGGCCGTAGTGTGCTGCGAGCTCCGCGCATTTTGCGGCAATTCATGCATGAGCTGGATGGTGTGTTGAGTACAGCCGACAGCTTCATACCTCCGCCGATGGCTTGGATACTGGTAAGTCGGTTCCTTCCTGATTAAACTCACACACGGATTTTGGCAAAATCTCCTGGAACGGGGGGGTATCCGCACGCGTGAACCGTGTTTCAAGAGAATTATCCGTGCAACAAAGCCCTGGTTATTTACAAGCGGTCCAGTGGGGTATTGTAAATATTTCGAGTCTACAGAATCGCGTAGAAAGAGGCGAAACCCGCCGACCATATCAATCTAGAACTAGAGATACCTCGATCGGAAAGGCCAGAGAATAATATTATTGGTGTACTGAGAAATATCAAGAACCTAAATTTCAACCATACTGAACTAACACTTCACATCAGCGAACGAAGCTTGGCAATATGCGAACCGATCGCGAGGCTTTTATTAGCAGGAATGCGGATCGGTTGTCTTGATATGGCTTCGAAGCCTGTCAAGCCCCGCCGGCTGAGGAAACGGCAGGCTTACGAAAGATTTCAACCCGGCGGCGGGAGGCTCGGAACGGAATCGCGCTCTGAATTTAAAGCTGTGATATCTACCAGGCTTGATGGCTGCCGCTAAAAAACAGCCCCGCCCAGAAGTTCCGTGCATTGTTGAACGATTGTCCTCCAGACGTTCATTTTCTAACCGTGGATTCGACTGGGTTGATTAGAGAGCTTCAGAAGCCATTGGAGCCATTCAATGTCTTTTTGGCTGTGCGCAACTGAATAGTTCCTCAGCGGTAGCCAAAATATGATATAAATGGCTTTGTGGAGCCATCCGCCCGCCATTTTTGCGAAGCCATTGGATGACTCCAATGACTCCTGCGGAAACACGTTATTGTCGATCACACATACGCTCGCGCGGCCAGTCTGCGACCGATTTATTGCTACTTTTACCTACGCCTGCAAATTTGGAAAGCTTCTGCCTTGCCGCCCAGTATAAAAAGGTCCTGAAATTTACTGTTCCTACAATCTTCATCCTCCCTGATATTTTTACGTCTCCGATTTTCTCCGTCACAATCATGGTTCGCCTTCTCTCCATTGTCGCTGCTGCCTCCCTCGCCGCTGTCACCAGCGCAAACTATCAATTACGCAGTCTCTCCTAGACAGACGCTTCATCAGTTCTAACTCGTACCTCGTTTGATAAACAAATTACGGTCAAGAACACCTGCTCCAAGACGATCACACCCATCTTCCATGCCGGGACTGTGACGAAAACCATGGCCGCAATCGGGAACGGTGGCGTCACGTCGATTGTGGTTCCAGAAGCTGTACAGTATATTACGGGTCAATGACACAGAAGGGCATTATGTCAGAATCACATGATGTCCCTATGGGAGTCCTCTGTGATTAATATAAAATGTTTTACATAGCCTATGCACTGTGGCTCTCTATTCTACATTGCTTAGGCAAAGCATCAAGAGGTTTGGACAAGAGACGAAGAAGATACAAGGACATTGGTGAAAATGAGCTTTTTTTAGAAAAAATGATCTGCGCCTTATGTTCCGCAAATGGCTGTAATATGGCCCTTAATTTGGTTGCCCTTAATGAGTCTTAACCAGACTTAAGGCCTTAATTTTGGGGAGCCCCCTTAATAAGACCCTTAACTACAACACTGCTGAATGCAGCCTTCTCTTACGATGGTTAACACTCAGAAATCATGGGGCTTTCGCCTCCAAGCTTCTGTCAGCCCATCTATTGGCCGCGGAGCTAGCTTAACAGCTACCGTATGTTGTTTGATATTCAGGAATAATTTTACGCTGTTCCATTGTTCCAGCGGAGTGATGGCTGACCCGAGTTACATAAGGTGCTGACTCTTTTTGGTTTTTTGTATGTGTCTAGTTCTATGACGGCGAGTTGAAAGCCTGCATCCGTGCTCTAGGCTAGAAGGGTACATACAGAGAAGTCCAGGGACGATGGTGTATAGTGCGTATACACCGGGATAATTCCTAGGAGCCGGTGTTCATGAGTTGGACCGTGCCATGTATTGCTACCTACCTACCTACGTACCTACCTGGCTCTCCAAAAGGATGTGCAGTACTTAATTTGATATGAGTGTTACCTACTTTGAAGTGATAAGTTTGCCTCCCGACGTGTTCTACTTAATGTGCTTAGTGCTAGGAATTATCGCACGGAATTACTTCATCCCAATGGATACCAGGCCAACATTGGTTCGACTCTTCCACCTCTTTGGTTTACGTTTCATTAGAGCACGCGGTATGGGAAGATGAACTCCCCGACATCAGCGGCATTAACGATTGGGAGATTGTACGTATGCTGCCCTCCCACGCTAACATCGCATACGCGGTTAAGCACACCCGCCCTCGACAATCTGTTCGAGGCCGTGAAATATATCACCATGCGAGCAAAGTGTATATATTCTCCAGAAGACCGGGCCATGGTCTTTTGTAGAGCGCGACACATCGCCGACGAGGTCGCTGCTATGCTTAGGTATTCACGCATACCATTCCGACACTTTGCTCGACACCCGGGATTCAATCTTCACGGACTGGGTCAATCCAGGCAATGTTTCAGCATATAACTGCCTAGTCTTCAACGCCTACGAGGCCACTACACACCTTTGTTGAGCTCGTGGGTACCCCGACTGGAAGGAGCACGACGATGAGTCCTGGGTGGACAAAATATGGCAGCGGTGTCTTCAAAAGTCTGCTGTCGACTCGGACAGCCCACTGAATCCGCTCCTGTTTCTTCACGCCCTCGGCGAACGACTGAAACTTTCCAGTACGTTGCTTTAATATTTTGGCGGCTTTCGACCTGAACCCCTACGAGCGCAATTGCTTTCAAAGACTAAGAAGGGGGGCATTTAGAGACGAGACTTTCTTGTTAGATTATTCATTCAATTGTAACGCGTATGCAACAAAATCCTTCAGACCCGAGCCTTCTTCCTCTGTTGTGGGCTCGCCAAGAGCCTATCAAAATCGACGCGCACTTGGCCGTTTTTATCCCACATAAGGCAGCGACATCATTAGCCGCACTTACGCTTTTCTACTTCCTGGATCTTTGCGCGAATCTAGTTGCATTGTAACGAGGGCTGTAGGGCTCCGGTGGCTCTTGAGGACGCAGAATGAGATATTCAGGCTCAAAATCATCGTGCTCAAAATCAAACACCGCAGAAGCAGGAACGACGTTTTCTGCAGAATCCACTGTAGAACGTTTGTGAGATCATTCTGTGAAGACTCTGCACCCACTGTACTTTTTGAGTCATGCCTCCCGCCAAGAGAGCAACTGCTTCATTCAATTGCCATCGCCGGATTCGGGATCAATGCACTTTTGCCATTCAGTGCCATGGACGAAGCGGCAGAGATCCAGCTTCGTTGTACCTTGAGGACGGATTACGAGCGTATTGTGGGGGATATATAAGCCCTCCCGCAACCAGGGAGGGATCCACAATATGTGCTTGCCTTCGCTGTTCAAAATCCAACCCGTATGTGTATCAAATTTCGGGAAATTCCCTAGGGGATTCGCGAATAAAGGATGGATCTGTGCAGGTGCGATGTGAGACTGGAGGTTTATGGGTCTGATGTTTTTGTCTCCACCTGTGATATGCGCACAGTGCAATCCTCCGAACCAGATGCTATCCGCATCCCATCTGGTGAGAATTGAACTGAGTTAATTATCCCACTGTGTCCTTCGAATGGCCCAGCAACGAGCGCGCCGGTTTGGGCATCCCAGATGCGTACCACCCCGTCCCTAGAGCCGGAAGCGATGCGTGCGCCGTCGGGTGAGAAATGGACGGACATAACCCAGTCGGTATGCCCCGCGAATGGCCCAGCAACAAGCGCACCACTTTGAGCATCCCAGATTCGGACCATCTTGTCTTCAGAACCAGATGCGATGCGCGCGCCGTCTGGTGAGAAATGGACGGACCTGACGGAATCGGTATGCCCTTCGAATGGCCCAGAAACTAGGGCACTGCTTCCGGTGTCCCAGACACGTACCGTTTTGTCGTCAGAGCCAGACGCGATGCGCGCACCGTCTGGTGAGAAATTTACGGAGCTTACCAAGTTGGTATGCCCTTCGAATGGGCCGGCAACGAGCTCCCCGGTTTGGGCATCCCAGACGCGGACCGTGTTGTCGTTGGAGCCAGATGCGATGCGCGTACCATCTGGCGAAAAATGGACAGAGGTGACGCTGCGTGTATGCTCTTTGAATGGGCCGGCAACGAGCACACCGGTTTGGGCATCCCAGACACAGACCGTGTTGTCGTTGGAGCCAGATGCGATGCGCGCACCATCTGGTGAGAAATGGACAGAGGTGACACTGCGTGTATGCTCTTTGAATGGCCCGGCAACGAGTACACCGGTTTGCGCATCCCAGATGCGTACGGTGTCGTCGGCAGAGCCAGATGCGATGTGCTTGCCATCTGGTGAGAAATGGACGGAGTTCACCCAGTGGGTATGCCCTTCCAATGGCCCGGCGACGAGTGCGCCGGTTTGAGCACCCCAGACACGGAGAGTCCTGTCCGCAGAGCCGGACGCGATACACGTGCTGTCTGGTGAGAAGTGGACAGACCTGACCCAGTCGGTATGCCCTTTCAATGGCCCGGCAACGAGTGCACCAGTGTGGGCATCCCAGATGCGTACGGTGTTGTCGTCAGAGCCAGATGCGATGCGCGCGCCGTCCGGGGAGAAATGGACGGACCTGACCCAGTCGGTATGCCCTTCCAATGGCCCGGCGACGAGTGCGCCAGTTTGAGCATCCCAGATACGTACTGTTTTGTCGTCAGAGCCAGAGGCGATGTGCGCACCGTCTAGTGAGAAATTGACGCAGCTGACCAAGTTAGTATGCCCTTTGAAAGGATCGGCAATGAGCATGCCGGTTTGGGCATTCCAGACACGTACGGTGTCGTCGGCAGAGCCAGACGCAATGCGCGTGCCGTCTGGTGAGAAGTGGACGGACATGACCCAGTCGGTATGCCCTTCGAACGGCCCGGCAACGAGCGCACCGCTTTGAGTGTCCCAGATCCGTACCGTCCTGTCGTCGGACCCAGACGCGACACGTGCACCGTCTGGTGAGAAATGGACGGACTTGACCCAGTCAGTATGCCCTTCCAATGGGCCGGCAACAAGGGCACCAGTGTGGGCATCCCAGATGCGTACGGTGTTGTCGTTAGAGCCAGATGCGATGCGCACGCCGTCCGGGGAGAAATGGACGGATCTGACCCAGTCGGTATGCCCTTCCAATGGCCCGGCGACGAGTGCACCGGTTTGGGACATCCCAGATACGGAGAGTCCTGTCGGCAGAGCCAGACACGATGCGGGTGCCGTCTGGTGAGAAGTGGACGGAGGTGACATGTGATGTGTGCCCCTGCAATACCTTCTGAATACTGGGCCAGCGCGCTCCGCATACACTCTCAAAATGCACTGTATGCGGAAGAGAACCATGGAACTGCTGTCCTGTCCTTGATTCTTTGGGTGCAAAAGGGACTGCGGACAGATAGATGTGAGCGGCACTTTGTGCCATCACCGGCGAAAATGCAGACAGAAACTTGATCGTGTCAGCCATAAATTCTTTGAGCTCTGCCTTGTAGTCCTTTTTTACAATTTCAGTACTGTCCAGTTGACTGAATGGAGATACAGAGAAATACCTTGATATAATTGACCGCAATGCGCAGTGCCTCCGATGCAATCGGGATTTGTCCCGAAACACTAAGTACTTCAAGCCAGTAGAGAAACTTTTGATAGAAAAGTTTCTCGATCGCCTCGAGTATCGTCGCGTCGACCGGTGCTTCGGTTAGGTGACTGAACCAAAAACGGCTGGCATATGAAAGCTCCCGCGGAATCATTGTGGCTGCTCGATTCAACATGTCGGGCACTTCCACGTTTAGAAGATGTGAATCCTCGATGCCACATATGTTGAATCGGAGATCGTTATTGAGGATCCGCAAACATGCCAGCGACAGAAATCGATTTTCAGTCCTCGTATCGAGGGCCCACGGTTCCCCGCCGCAACGATTCGTGTCTGTGAGGTAGTCGGCGAAAGAAGCGTGGAGCGTCCGAGCGTGCGTGCCAACGGCCCATTGCACGACACAGCCCAAATATTTCAGGACCTTGGCAGCTCTTAATACCAGACCCTAGAAGTTTATCAATGGTTTTGTCGGTCATCGGCACTCTTCCGAGCACCACACATGCCAAAACAGCATGGGCATCCTGTGCAAATTTCTTGTCCGTCTCCCAAGGGCATGCATTTCGGAGTGCGGTGCGATATAGGATATCAAGGTTGGATCCTTGTGTAAAATTCGTCGCGAGCAAACTCTCAAGTCGGTCATTCGGATCGTAGCCGTCAATGAATCTGGATTGCCGGTTGATGCCCAGATAAAGAGGCCGCCAGCACGATTAACCAAAGCTTGCATGTGCTTTTCCTCTGGCCACCTTGGTCCCAGCTCACTCTGGTCTCGGAATGCGATCCAGCTCGTGGCAAATGAAGAGTTGCACATCCATGGTGCTCGCCTCCGTATGTAAGGATCTCTCCACGAAACGAGATTGAAAGTGATATATGATATCGCGTTCGGGCCGACTGGTTACGAGGAAGCGAAAATTGGGGGGCAGTTTGGGGAACTCGGCCGAGAGGATGGAAAGCAGGGCAGCTCGCGAATCCATATCCCCGCATTCGTCCAGGGCATCGAGGATGACTGAGGATGGGTCCTTGGACATACTTCTGAGCAGACGAAAGTGGCTCTAGCAGTAGTGTTTTGAATTGTGTCCGGATCGGGGCGTTCACAACAGTAGCGTCGCGCTCAATCGCCGCAGAGATGGCGGATGCAATGTAGTTGGTTGGAAAGTGCCAGCCAGTAGGCCATGGTGCGAATTACGCCAGGCAGGATGGCTCCGCGCACGGTCATTTCTGTCGAAGAACAGAAAAGCTCCGAGGCGGTCCACCGCTCGGAAAGATTCCGAGATTGTAGTAGATATAGTGCTTTTCCCGGAGCCTGCGACGCCAGAGAGCCAGAGGATGTTTGCAGAATCGGATGGGACGGTGAGCCATTCGCTGATCTCGTTCAAAATTTTGCTCCGCGTCCCGGGTAAACATAATGGGC
Organism: Mycena rebaudengoi; assembly: GCA_029282285.1. Lineage (NCBI taxonomy): Eukaryota > Fungi > Basidiomycota > Agaricomycetes > Agaricales > Mycenaceae > Mycena > Mycena rebaudengoi. Next base: position 21,108 of record JARJCX010000289.1, on the reverse strand, counting down.
GTGATGTGGCATTCATGTCCACCGGATTGAGTTTTTTGAGGGTATCGGATTGCACTGGGGATCCAGGATTAGTTCAGCGCAGCAACAGCAAGTAATGACGCACCCAAACCCTCTAACTTCTGCAGCACTTTCGCGGATAAAAATAATCCTTGGACGGTCAGGCTACCGTCAATGGAATCCTTCAGCCTGACCAATGCCTCCGATAGATCATCAATCCTCTTGTCTGGGTTGGTCCAGGTATTTCGGACAGCACGACCTAAGGGAACTTGAATATGTCGAAGGTATGAATGTGATCTAGAGTACGCACTACAGAAACCATTCACAGTGTATTCCTGGATGAACAGCGCGCATTCGAGGGTTTGTTTGACTATGGCGAGCACGTTATCTTCGAGACTCTTGATCTTCTCAGTCAAAAATTCAGTGTCCCCCACGAACGAGTAAAGGTCGACCATCGTCTGCACGAGCTTGCAGAGCTTATGGTCTGTGTCCTCTTCTTTTTTCGCGGCCTGTTCCATAGTAAGCAGACTATCGGCCGGAGCATTGTTCGTCACACCTGGTACACCGAAGTTAAAACTTTCCAGGCCATGTTAGCGTAGGGATGGATCTTCAATAATTATAAGTAGACAGCGGATTGAATAAAGGATGATTACCGTGGCGAGTGCATCTCCGATGCGAACAATATGTTCGAGCTTGGCAGTGACAGTACTCAGTGCCAACACAAAGTTACTTACTGGCGAGGCAGATTTCCCGATGATTCCGTCCTCAAGTATGATGGTAGAGGACTTCGATCCGAGTGCGAGCTTCCCGACCTCGGTCCGAGCCTTCTCAAGAGCCATTGCAGCGGCCTTGACATCTTTAATTAAACCCACATAAATCATGCCTGCGGGTTTCCCCTTCGATCTTCGCTGAACACCCTTCAAGGGCAGTGCTAAGAGATGTGAGTAAACACGAAAAGAAGAAAGAAACGAAAAAAACCTGGAAGCTACTCACACGCTGTATTTCCATCAGAGCCACAAAGATCTAGGAGCTGCGCTACGCTGGTATCTACAACTGCCATATAGACATCCCCACCCGGGACCGCAGAGTCGTGGAGAAGGCGCAAAGAAATAGGTGAATCGGATGAGCTGATGACTCTCTCAGAGGCGCGCGGTAGCTCGACGGGATGCATGGCCTCACACTTTTGAGAGGTGTTCCCAGCGCGGGGAAATTCCCCGGATTGCAGGGCTTCTTTGCACAACGCCTCCCTGGTGAATTTCTACGTAAACCTTTGGTGTCTCGCTCTGAAACGCGCGCGGCTTCCATGAGATTCCATCGACAGATTTGACTGATAAACATTCAGAGCGAGAAAGTGGAGGAAGGGTTCCATCTTACCGAGAAGCGAGTAGGTCGACGACATAAGGGAGACTGTAGTGTAAGGGACAACGGATGCGCATCGCAAGTCGATTCGACGTAATGACAGGATTCATGCAAGATTCCGTACGCGTGTCACACAGCCTTTCTCCCTTGTCTCCTCGCGACGGAGACTTGACCTAGTCAATTAATGACAAATTGGTAATACAACAGGATTGGTGCAAGAACAAAGTGAGGAAATGGACGTAAAAATGATGCCAAGCACGCCCAACGCCGAAAAAGGAAATATGGAGATCAGGGCCCAGATTCCGCCGAAGAAAATGTGTGGACGCCGCAGCGCCGGGGGAAAAGAAGGGGCGTAGAGGCGAGGAGGACTACGAAGCGCGGGAAGTCCCCGCTTCGATTTTAGTTGGCTGGTGGTCACGAGTTCGACTCCCGCCCAAACCATGTTTTTCCTTTGCGCAGAAATGTGCTGCCTATCAGTGACATTTCGTGCGGAAAATCCATTAGGCGCTGGTTCACTGGTGTCCGACTCGGATCTCCGTGCCATTTTGTTGGGTGAACCAAACATTATTGCCTCAGGTGGAGTCGTGATTGTTGGCATTCAAACGTAGGAAATTTCGCCCAAACGGGAGGGCCTACCCACTACACTAATTACAAGCGCCGGGGGCGGAAAGTGAACCAGACTCTGGGAGGAAGTAAAATGGACACTCAAATTGGGATATGAGTGCCTGAAAAGATGTTTCGGGGCGCTTGAAGCTTCTTTCGGTCAGGGGTTGCTATATGCGTGGGACTCGGGTGAAGTCCAGATCGAAGATGAGATCCCCGGTTCCAGACGCACTGACTCACGTCCGTTGAAGCAGGAAATATGCCTTCTGCATTGTATTATTGCTGGCTATAATGTGGAACTAGCGTTCATCATGACGAACAGCAAGGCAGAAGGCAATACTTCCATGCAAAATATCAACTGAATCCCAAGAATAGGCATACCTTGCAAGATGAACTAGCATAGCGCGCAGGCTCGCCGACAGGTCAGAGCTTGTGGCCAGATTTGTTCCCAATAGGCAAGATAACCTGACCGATCCATCCATTCATAATGTCGCGCCTCAACATATTCCGTATACACCGGGACAGATTATAAACATTTGCGCCCAGGTTTAGGGCGCGCGCGTAAACGAAAAGATGCAGCAGTAACGCTGTCAGATATCTACGGTTGTTCCATTCTCAGTGCCTAGCGCCTTCCATTTCAAGTCCCACATCATTGCCAGCAATAATACAATGCAGAAGGCTTTCCTGTTTCAACGGACGTGAGTCAGTGCGTCTGGCGCTAGGGTTCTCAGCTTCGATTTGGACTTCACTCGAGTCCAGGCATATAGCAGCCGTCGAGCGCCCCGAAACATCTTCTCAGGCACTCATATCCCATTTTGAGTGTCCATTTCACTTCCTCCCAGAGTTTGGTTCATTTTCCGCCCCCGGCGCTTGTAATTAGTGTAGTGGGTAGGCACTCCCGTTTGGGCGAAAGTTCCTACGTTTGAATACCAACAATCACGACTCCACCTGAGGCAATAATGTTTGGTTCACGAGGAGAATCGTATGCTATTCAAATTGTATAAATATTCCCGCGCGCCGTAATATCAGAAATGTCAGTAGCGCGCGCCTACGTACCTCGCATAGACGCCGCCGTTGAATAGTGGTTCAAATCCTGATCGAACTCCGTGAAAGCTATGCGGGAGAAGGGACTTCGTTGATGGTGAGATATAAGAATACAAGTGCGTACCGTCTACGCCATCGTCGGAATATGATAATTTTGGACAGGTAACACAGAACGTTCGCTTTTGTGCGTGCCAAATTGACGAGATGTGACAATGAAAAATCTAGTGCCGGGCGGTGAGTGACCAATGGAACAGTTCACATAAATACCTCATGTACAGACATCTTGACAGACATCCAGCTAAATTCAACCTCGACCATCCCGCCTACTGTACCGGTGTGTATGGACGCAACCGCGCCGGAGGCGTTACGAATTTTTTCGACATTTTCGGAGCAACCAGCGTCAAGCTATGCGTTAGCGTAGCTAAATTTGGCAACCCATAGCGCGAAAGACGACGACGACGATATCTGCGATGATACTGATGTTCCTTTGGATCAGGTTGTGAGAGGACATGCCCAGCCTCATGGCCAGCGCCTTATTCGGATTTGCAAATTTGGTTTCTCTTAACGAAGTCTCTCGAATTCATTTGTACATGTTTGGTTATATTTCCATATGGCTATATCCCCTTCGAAAATACTCTTGCTTGATGCTTTCACAGTGCCTTTTGCCGACTCAATTCTTTTCTGCGGAAGCCACCACGCTGCAGTACTTTAAATTGGCGGAGATCAATCTGCGAATGTCTCATGTCAACAGAACAAATGGGCTTCTGCGCAATGTCCGTACTACTAGCGCAATTTGGCTGAACTGCTCTAAATTTATTTCTATGACTCAGTAACAGCTATGAAATGCTGTACTTTTGATTAGTATATATCCTCATCTTCCCCGAAATGGTGATGCCTCATGTTAAACTACAGCGCGCTGCGCTGCCTGCATACTTCCGCTCAGACTTCTTTGCACTGCCATTATCCATATCATCCCAAGTCGGCTGATCTGCGCGCTGTACTGCTGCGATAGTTTTCAACATCCGGGTCTCAGCTGCCTCATTTATATACAGCATTTGATAACACTTCGACATTGTCCCTCTTACCTTCTCCCCACGTGCTCGCAATGTTCCGACAAATAAACCTCGCTGAAAGGTTTCTACAGTTCTACTTTCCAGTTACTTTCCAATGGCTCACTGACACAATTTAATTAATAGATAAGTGGCTTGGTCTGCACTGAAGCTCAACATCCTTCGTCCAAAACTCCATCCCCAGTGCGCATTCATTTCACGATTTAGGGCATCGTTCCTGATTAATCCAGCACACTCCGGTGTCGAACACCCGCCAAATTATCACTCACAGTACCTGTCTGCCCGTGCAACAGAAACCTGACGCCTCCCACACAACTGAACACACCAAAACCCGCTCCATCACTTCCTCTTCCCTCTCTCGCAGTGCCAGACAGCGCTTCTCCGCTCGTCATCCCACATTTCCATGATGAGTTATACCCGTAGTCTAGACTCGCACCTGCCCTCTTGGATTCGGTATCAGGCCAATGGGATTTTTTGTTGAGTAAATCAGGTGAACGAAGCCGTTAGAAAGCACTAGGGCTTTCAGGCTGGCTTCTATTTTTATTTAAATAGGATGGCTGCATATTATGTAACCTAGGATGCAAAATTGAACTTTACTTTTTCATTTTAGTCGTGAGTTTCCTCACATCCTCTCCATGCCGGTATTCGATTACCGTGTCCATCAGTACATCTGGAATCTCCAACACCAACTATACAGTAGGTCGTATCTGCCCCTGTGTGCTACTGAAACTCGCATTAGGCCTGTAGTACTAAATTCTATAACCGAACGTTCTTAGCGTAGGCAATTCAACTCCTTGGAACTGCATCGGCTCCTCCTTTCTCACCAGCGCACCATGTGCAACCCACGGAGGTAATACGACTAATGTCCCATAAACTGTGGCCAATAGTTGCAATTTTACTTAACATCTTTTTAAATTTTGTTTGTTTGTCCTTCCTCTTCCTCTGAAAACGCAAAAGTCCATTTCATTACTATTCATACACACCATGTCTCTTCCAAAAATATCAGTGACCTATGTACCCTCCAATTTTATACTCTTGTAACTCTCCCGAACAACTTGATTATATAATTAATTAATTAATTAATTAAGTGAGAAAACTCAATGTCCACCCTCCAATACCAGCGTGACACATGGAAAGGTTCTATTCCTCTAACCTCCACGTACGATATCAGCTGACCACCTTCTTTCATTACGCGTAGCGCAGCCCGGATATCGATGTTCTTTAGCACTGCTCATGAACCACTGAGCCTTCACATCTCGCTCCTACGCAGCCTCAATTTAAAATATGCTCCTGATTTGTCTGCGGACCATCTTAGACCATGAATCAGTGCACCAAGATCCCAAGGTCGCAGATCACCCAAGTCTTAGAAGATCTCGCAGTGCTTGAACGGGTACCTGAAATTTCTCCCATCAAATTCAACACTGGATCCGAGTGTACAATCATTTCGCAAGGGCATTTCTTGTACATATATCGACTGCAGTTGATTCGACTCTGGCTCCGATTGGCTAGATCACCATAAACGAAAACATACCGTGTGTGAGATTCAGTGGACGCAATTTATTTTCAGCTTTGGGCGTGCATATGGCATTAAATGGGTAAGGCACTGTCTTGCAGCGAACGGGACACTTAACATACGAGTCAGACGGTAATGGGGTGGAAGATGGCAACATCACGAAAAAAATTGCCGCCGTATCTAAATAAGCCAGGTTGCGAGGAAGAAATAAAATTCCCACCGACGGACGTGGGGAGTATCAGATGGGGGCGGGAAAAAAAACAAAATGTGGGGGGGGACTAAAAACGGCGTCTAAGTCTAAAAGAAAGCTAGTTATAGAAGCTCCGGAAAACGGGGATAGTTTGCAGCTACGACTGATAAAAACTCATTTACATAATAATAAATATGAGTCGAACGACGAAGAAGCACATACTGTGCACGTAATGGGCGAAGTTCGAGGTATGTGCAGTGGTTACGTATCCGTGCGCCTGTTGCATATATGTGTGAGCGAGTAAGATCTCTGTACGGATTATTCGAGTGTCGTTTTGGAGTAGCTCATCATGACCACATTGCCTGGGAAACAAAGTCCATCTAGAAGGAATGATTGAGTCAAGCGACCTTGGGTGCGATATCCCTCAGGCATTGTCATGGAACAAGAGGAATCATCAGTGGCAGTGAAAAGGCTGTACATTTTGATTGTCAGCACCGCTTTTTTTTTGGAACAATTCTTCAATGGGTGACTCATTCTACCGTTTAATTATTCATGTGCGAAAAAATATTGTGACATTTTCCTCTGAGGTCATATTCATACGGACGATCCATATACTTACGAGGCTGGGCAGGTTCCTACCCAGCTGCAGTTACGAGGCTCATAAGACAGCGGTAGTGGTAAATTTTATTTAATACAGGAATGGGTTACCGGTAATATCGGACCGGTGTGACAATATTGTGACTTAATTTTAGGATGGACCTCTCGTTGTTTACCTATGTTATATGCCAGCCGCTGTGAGAGGTTCATCCTAAAGTTAAGTCACAATATTGTCACACCGGTCCGGTATTCAGTATTACCGATAATCTATTTCTGGATTAAATAAAAAAATTCACTACCGCTGTCTTCGTAACTGCGGCTGGGTAGGAACCTGGAGGCCGGGTAGTAGGAAGGGTGCATGAAAATTTGGGAGAATCAATGAAACAGAGCACAACAAGGACAAAAGCGATCCTTGTGACCGCTTCCTCCGAATCACATCCGATATGATGATATATCATGACTCTATCTCCACCACATACCGTCTGAGCAACGGGACCACCAAGGCCATTAAGCGCGGCTCCAATCAGTCCGCTGACAACTTGAAAAGCGTCGTTCTCAACGGTCGGATACTCGTTTCATCCTGAATCCACGTACACTGATATTAACAATAACAATCCCCAGACAACGGGATCGTCTCCCAGATCAGCGGTTTCGCCGGGCTTCATGAGGCCTACAACCAGAATCTCTTCATCCGGGTGCAGTTCGTTATTTTAGATACCCAGACCGGAGCTATCAGAGTCGCAGGGGTACATACAATTGCTTTCTTTCCTGCTTTCTTAAATTTTATTTCTTATCGGAACGCCATAGCCATTTGGCGGCGGTGTTGGTGTCTTCTCTTTTCCGTTTCCAACCCGATGGCCTTGGCAGGCTTCGAGACTGCCGGTAGTCCCCAAAGTATGTCACTACGTAGATTTCATGATGGGTATACTCATTTCCGACGTCTTTAGCTGGAATTTCCGGACTCTCGATCGTGAAAAACAACATGGCGGAGTGAGAGCCGGGCCGCTTCGGGGTTCAAATCAACAAGTGAACATAAGTTTCTCTCTTATGAATTGTCAAATGTACAACCGCGACTGTATTGTGTTTTTGTGAACAACTTTGAACGACTCGACCTGAAGAATCAGATAACTGCCGGCGACTAAATAAAGTAGCTGAAATAAAATTGGGGAGGAGGGACTATTACATCCAACACACAGATCTAGAGGACGGATACGAGCGGACAAGTCTGTCAAAGGTCCGCTTAGCCTTCAGCTTGTACGCAATCCTGTGCTGTTTACGACCGCAAAACCGTATTGCCGTCTATGATGAGTCATCATAGACGGCAATACGGTTCGTTCCATTATTAAAAGGTTTCCGTTTCTTCAAGAATCTACAGCTACAAACCCCTCATTTCCTCTAACGCCATGGTCGCCCTTCAAAATCTAGGTGTGCTCTGAATTTTACTCACCTGTTCGTCACAATGCTGATTCTGTCTAGTCACCCTGGCAGGTCGCCAGCTTGACGGCCTTGACCCCGCCTTCGCCGACGCTATCAGGCACGCTGAAGACACTGCTCAGTATGGATACATCCCCCAAGAAAGCATCGCAATTTTATTCATCGTACTCTTTGGGATCAGTACCAGTAATTCCTCCCCTCATCTGAACACCGCCAGTCCTCTGACAGCCATTGGCTACAGTCCTTCATCTCGGACAAGCTACTTATTTCCGCACCTGGTGGCTTCTGCCCACTGCGTGGTACGTCATGCTCGCGAGTTTCCCTAATATCTTGACCTGACGCAGCCACTATCAGCCTTTGCGGAATTGGAGAATTGGCGGGATGGGGCGGACGCTTATGGTCCTCTTCTTCACCGCAGGCCAGTGACCCATTTTTAATGCAGTACGTGATTTCGTCCCCCCGAATTCGCCACAGTATATTTATATCCTGTGTCAGAATAACGGCCACGGTCATTTCGCCCACCCCGCTGTTGGCGGTGAACTTCATCCTTTTGTCGCGTATCGTACAGCGCCTCGGGATATCCTACTCGTGGCTTCCCCCCAAGTGGTGTACGTGATCAATTACTGTTGTCATTCATCCTCTTACCAGCCTGTACGCCTACAGATACTATTATCTTTCTGACATGCGTACGGCTATTGTATCCCGCACTTTGTATCTGTCTGATTGTAATCCCGCACAGGACTTCGTCGCTCTGGTTGTGCAAGGCGTCGGTGGCGGCATGGCCTCCAGTGCACTGAACGATCTCGCCGCCGCTAACAGGGCAAGTTCTTCATTCTGATACCTCTGATACCATCTAAAATCCTACCAGGGCGCGAACGTAATGCTCGGGGGTATCATCTTCCAACTGGGTATGTACCCTCGGTCCCTCGCCACATTTTCCCCATCATACCTCATTCCCGCTCCAGTGGCCATAATTGTGTACTCCGCCTTAGCCGGCGACTACTTCAGACGCTATCTCACGGACAGCCCCGCGCGCACCAGCGTTTCGAGCACTCGCGGCGTTCTCACCCCGCGCCTCAAAATTATAATCGGCGCCCTCATGTTCTCCACCACCGTCCTATTCATTCGGTACGTCCCTGAAGCAACAATCAATATACTGCGTACTGATGCGGATCACTTTGACACAGCTCCATATATCGAACGATCGAGCTCCAGGACGGCTGGACCGGGCGCATCATCCAAACCGAAGTCTATTTCAACGTTCTCGACGGCGCCATGGTCGTGCTTGCCATCTTCACGATGAACTTTGCGCACCCTGGGTTCTTTCTCCGAGAGCCGTCGCCAACGGGCCCCGAGATTAAAATGGTGGAGAGTCGAGACGACAGCCGCGAACACGCTCTGCGCGAGGAGAGCATAAGTAACAATTATCAACCGAAGGCACAGTAGTGGTAGATGCGTTGGTTTTTTGTCCCGGGGACTTTATAGACGTATTTTTAGATACAACGAATGGACCATGCCAATATAATTAAATAATTGTATCATGAGCAGCTAATTTTGGGCACAGCGAAGGTGCCACTGTTGCCCCAGGGAACCACTCCAGTCACACAACCTCGATTGGCTCGAGGGGATATCGATTTATCCTTTCTCTGAGTATAACCACGTCGAACAGCGCGATAATATCCGGATTCGGACGACAGAAATGAATGCATGTACATGGTAAGTAGCTGTGGCGGAGTAAGATATGGGTGGTGGTCCCCGGTAAGGACTCGAATACAAACCAACCACATCGAGTCGACAGAAGTCGTGAAGACGGTGTCCGTGTGGATGTCCTCACCATTCTGAACCACTGGCGACGTACCACTTTTGAGTTTGTGTTGGCACTTCAAATCAAATCTAAAAAGCGCCAACGCACCGAAACGCGGGCGCTAGCTTGCGGCGACTGATGTAAATTTTGACCGCATTGAGGGGGGCGCAGGATATGTGGGGCTGAGTGCGGGACTTAAGCATGGCGAGGTTCCATCACCAGGCAGGTCATCTCCGGAAGCAATGCGGGCCAAGCTTGGTCAACAATTAACGACCTGAACAGCACATCGCCGACGGCGAGTCCCGGCATGTCGAGCAAGGAGAGAGAGAATGGAGGGTCGGGATATGCCGAACATATGATTAGGTCACAAATTCGGGATGAGGTCTAAGACTTTGGCGCTCTTTCGAGAAATATGGCCAAATTTCGAGAAAACCGAGAACTTATCCACATCCATCCTCATCATGTACAAAACAACTACACACATACAACATCCACAACGACAGAGAAAAAAGCGTCTCTACAATCCTACATACACCCCGTGCGCGGTTGGTTATCATATCGGCTATCCTCATTATCCGCTTTACAACACGTTTTCCACTTACAACGGCCGTCCCACGGCACAAGTTACATCCCTCCCTCCACCTTCTTCGTACATGCATCCATAATTTATTCGGCGTCGTTCTCGCCGCCGTAACCGGCCCAGCGCACGGAGGAGGGATCCCCGTACGGAGTGGCGCTGAGGACGGACCTCATAGCCACGTCACGCCCCGCCCCCGCGCAAAGTCCACGCCGTTCTTCAGCTGCTCGAGCGTGAGGAAGATGAGGATCGTGGTGGGCTGCAAGCGGGACCACGCGGGGAGCCAGCCCTTGAACATGAACATGGGGCCCTCGGTCTGGAGCGAGGTGCGGATGACGGCGAGCGTGGACTGTATGGATACGAATGAGTAAAGTGAATGTCGATGAGCAAAGGTGTGGATAAAAATGAGCGAAGGAATGAATAAGAATTGAGTTGACGACAGCAACGGAAGGAAGGGTGAAAGAGAAGAATCAAATTAGACGCACATTTGACCCCGGCCCCGACGCGTTCATAATCCGGCTCTACACATCAAACAATCAACATCCACGCTAATATCCCAATGACCGAAAGAGACGCACCTTGAGCACATCGGCGGGGGAGCACACCGTGGTGGCTACCGTGCCCTGTGGAGGAAGGAGATCAGCATCGGCGCATATGTATGATAGGAAGCAGAAATAGGCGAAAAGAAATCCAGGGTTTCGACCGTCTCGTCATCGATGCAGTCCATCCACGACGCGACCTTCGCCACGCATCGACTTCCGTGCTCCCGCGCCCATACAAATATTTTTTGAAATAAAAGGACAGCAAAACGTACCGCAGCGAAGCTCGCGGTAAAGTGGCACGCGATGTTGTCGTTGAAATACTGCGTCTTGAGCAGCTCCGCCTTGAAGAAGTCGTACCTGGCGGGGTGTCAATATTCTGTACGGTGGGGCAATAGATATGTGTGTGTGTGTAGACTACGCCGCAGTAGCAAGGGAGGGACGCAATTCATAATGTCGCGCGGGGCGGACGCAACGTCCCCACCAAAGAAAATGCCATAAATCCGTAAACGATCGGGGGGAAAGAATGCAATGACACCCGGAGAAAAAGTTTTGGGAAGGAAGACAGCACTCACGACGCCAGCTGGCTCGCATTCATCAGCACCGCGCGGAAAACGTTCGGGCCCACGCCGCGCGCGAGCGAGGACGCGCCTTCTTCTTTGACCATCTGGCGACAGGATTGGATTAGCGACAGGATTAAGTTAGTGAAAGAATGAGTGAGTGCGAGGGTGAAAGAAAAGGGGGGGAGGAGAGGAGAGTAGAGAGCGAGACAGAAGAAAAAAAGTGTGTCGGAGAGAAGGAAGGTAATTATGATGATTACAAGATGACGTGAAATGTGAATGAGGAGAATAAAGAAAGGTTAACGCGAAGAAATCGAAGCCGCAGCGAGCTGCAAATGCATTGATTCGGCGCGATGTGGAGACACGATGAGAAAGAAGGGCCCTACGCCTGCGTAGGAGCGAGCGCCGCCCAACACCAGTGGTGGAGCGAGGCAGCGACCTGCGCCAAAGAAGGGCCTTCTCTCTCCTTGGGAAGGATATTTATCCCGCAAAAGAAAAGAAAACAACACAACGACAGCGCCCGCGCGAGCCCGCCCCACCCCACCCCCATCGTCTCCGCCCCAAAAGTTTCCAACCTCCGCCCCACGACGGGACACCGCCCACCGCTCATCCTTTCGAATATCACATGATATCATATCAGGTACAGCACGCCTCCCGCCCGCCTGCACACACAGATCGATCGATAGCCGTCCTCGCAGGCAGAGTTAAAATAAATAATAAATGGGAATGGGAATGAAAGGAAATAGGCCCTGGGTGCTTCCTCCATCCCATCCGCAAGACGCAATGCGTGAGGACCCCTCCGAAATACGCAAGGCCTCCGCAAGACGCGGGGCCTCATCCCGCCCACGCGCAACCATTTGCGGCCACCATATACGGCCACCACTCAACACCATCACCGACCTGCGTCGTTATATATCCAATAACCCCACCCCACCCCCACCCGCGCTTCGCACCGTTTATTTATTGGCCAACCAACCAACCAACCAACCAACCATCCTTCCCCAGAAAAAATAAAGAAAAAATCCGCACGACAACGGGGAAAAGACGCACGACACCGAGGAAACGAACGAGAAAGATCTCCGGTGCACGCATGAGGCCAGCCCATACGTGAAACCCGCAGAAGACCGAAAGGAAATAGAGAGAACAAAACGATACAATGTACGCCTCCGAAAATAACAGGGAAAACGAAAATAGAAAGAGGAAGGAGCGAGATAAGGAATAGCACAACAAGAAACGCAAGAGCAGAAATGAAACAATATAAATAAAATAAAATAAAAGCGCAACGCACCCGGTAGAGCGCATCGAAGCAGTGCTTGTAGTTGAAGCGTTTCTCGGGCGCCTTGGCGAAGTCGCCCTGCAGGCGCACCATCACGATTTCTGGGGCAATTGTTGATATTATGATTAGGCCAAAACGAATTGAACGCACCTCCAGGATTACCCACGAACCCGGCTATTCCGCCCGCTGTGCCAATCGAATACATCATCAGTATATAAAGCCACAGGGAAGTGGGGGAGGGAGGACGCACCCATGCTGCCCGCGAGCGCGAGCTTCCACGCCGGAGCATCCTTCCCGGCGCCGAGGAACTTCTTGCTTTCGTCGTACGCCCAGAAGCGGCACATCGAGTATGACATCTGGCGCATCCATGTCCCGGAGATGCCGTCGAAGAGCCCGCGCACGCCTGCAGAATGAGTGAGTAATGCGTATGGATGGAGTGTTATTATTGGGACGCTGATAGGATGACGCACCGGCAGTCCTGACGGTCTTCTTCAGACTCTCGATCATGCGCTTGTCGCCGGAGGCCTGCAGCCGGACCTTTGTCAGGTCGAGCGGGCTTTTCGCGGGGGGTGCGTCAGTCAGTTAGTCTCCACGCTTGCGAGATCCGACGTACTGTGTTATCGAAGCGGCGATAGTCGCTGCCACGCCTACCAACAGGATCAGCGTTATGATTGGATAGGGCGAGAGACAGAATAGAGCACCTCCGAGCCAGAACGGATACGGCTTCTTCTTGGGCGGCGTCAATGCTGGGGGCAGCGACTCTGTTGCTTTCTGAGGTGCGGGCGACGAGGACGACGACATGGCGGTGCGAGTCTAGGAGTGGCGTGGGAGTCTAGGGTAATCTAGGCGGGATTTGACGAAGATGCGAATGTAGCGGGAATGTGGTAGGCAAGCCCTACAACGGTTGTGGAGATTGTGGTGGTCGGGAGCAAGAGGTGTGCTGGTGCTGCTGCCTGAATGACGGCGGTGGTAAGCAGCCACTGATGGACATACATGTGATGCGAACACGGCACTCCGCACCGAGCCGACACCCCTAATTTACCCCGCATTTCATGGGGAAAGTCGGAGGTATCAGGCGCGTAATTAGCGCCGTGGCGAGTATACCACTGGGCTTGTGGGTGCCTGGGTACCTTTTAAAATCCAGAGTGGGTGTTTCGCTCGAATATGCTCCGATTCCGCCCGACGTGCTTCCCAGGCGGCGCTGATGGCGAGTCAGAATGGGTCCATTTCGCACGCGGGTGTACGAAGACCCGCGGAAGCTGATTGACTCGACGTGGGTTTGATGCATGTGGATGTATAACATTCGGAAGTCGGTACGGTGTTGAGGCTGAGGTTAAATAGAGTACCTCTACATCCAGGCTCAAAAGAGCAAGGAAAAGCCCTTGTGGATGAAATGGTGCATCGCTCGTTGCTGTTCGTAGCTTCATGTACGCACGAAAGGTGGAGGTTCGAATCCTTCTGGGGGCATATCGGAGTCACACTTTTTTTTTCTCCAGGAAAGACGTGAGGTTTAGCCAAGTCAAAATGTATGCCAATAACCCTCGTAGACGAAGTGGTACATCACCCATTGCAAAATTAGTAGCATCCCTGTAGGGACTAAGTGGGAGGTGGAGGTTCGAGTCCTCCCGAGGGTATGTGTCAATGAGTCTTTGCAGTTTTTATCCAGGAAGCAAAGAAAGTAGGTAATCTATCCTAGCTGAAATGTATGCCCAATGACCCTCGTAGATGAAATGGTACATCACCCATTGCACATTAGTCGGTGCCCTGTGCCAACAAAATTAAGTGGGAGGCGGAGGTTCGAATCCTCCCGAGGGTATATAATGGTAGGGGGAATTTTTTTTTCGGTGGTGATAAAATCAGCGAGGTGGTCTATTTATGATCCACAGTAATAAAAGGGAAGTAATGCTCGTAAATGAAATGGTACATCACCCATCGCCCGTTTGAGGTATTATCCGGGAAATGGAGGAGCGAATCCTCCCGAGAGCGTGGCGGTGTTGCTTCTTATTTTTGTCCAGGAAGCAAAGAAAGTGGTCATCTATCCTGGTTAAAATGTAGGCTAACTAACCCTCGTAGATGAAATAGTATATCACCCATTACACATTCCCACCCCATGTGGCTACGTAATTAAGTGGGAGATGGAGGTTCGAATCCTCCCGAGGGTATATGATGGGATTCGAACATTTTTTTCTGTGGTGATAAATGTAAGCGGGGTGGTCTATCAAGGCGCTATAGATGAAATGGTACATCATCCATTCCACATTCCCGTGTGTCCGTAAAATTAAGTGGGAGGCGGAGGTTCGAGTCCTCCCCACGACGTGGCATAGGAATGTCAGAGTGTTCGTCCAGGAAGCAAAGAAAGATGGGCAGTCTGTCCAAAGCACAGATGTACACCAAATAACCCGCGTGGATGAAATGGTACATCATACATCGCCCACTTGAGGTATTCCGGGAGATGGAGGTTCGACTCCTCCCGAGAGCGTGGCAGTGTTACTTCTTATTTTTGTCCAGGAAGCAAAGACAGTGGGTCATCTATACTGGCTAAAATGTATGCTAAATAACCCTTGTAGATGAAATGGTGCATCACCCATTACACATTGTTGCGTTCTGAGCAGATTAAGTGGGAGGCGGAGGTTCGAATCCTCCCGAGGGTATATAATGGTAGGGGTTTTTTTTTTCGGTGATAAATGTAAGCGAGGTGCTCTACCCTACCTCAATCTACATGAAAACTGGGACGCTGAGGATCCAAGTCTTCCCGGAGGGCGATGTTATGATGTTACAGGAAATGGGATTGAGAAACGAAGCGATCTTCTTGCTGCGGTCACAAAATGCTTGTACGCCGATAGCTGGGGTGGCCTTGTACATGTCAGAGGGGACGAGAAATAGCGAGTTTCCCGCCGCTTCACCCAAGCCTTCTTCACCACTCATGGTGCCGTCTCGACCGCCTAGTACTTACACCTCCTGGAAATCATGATAGAGGTGAACGCTCATATGAATTTCAACACACTTGCCGCTTGATCACACACACCTTCAATATTGAAAATAAAGAAAATAATGACAGTGGACAATTTATGCATTGCATGACGCAGAATGCTTGCAGAACGCGCCAATTTGGCAATATGTCGCCATCAGCCGGATATTTCCGGTTCCCCGTATAGTTTCCTACCTCGCACCGAGGCCCACAAAGTCGAAACGCATGACTATATTTATAGATTGCGCAGCACAGTGGTCGTCAATCATATTGAGCTTTATACATAATCTTATTTCCTGGCGTCTGCAAAATATCAACTCCCTGACTCAAAAAATATCAACGCACTTGATTGGCAAGCTACATGATCCCTGTTATTCATTCAAAATACTTAATACACCGTTGTGGTCGAACCGTTGTCATGAAATGAGACTGCGGAATCAATATCAATGAGTGACGCGCCTAGTAGGTTTGGTGGGGCGAGGTGTGGCGAGGTAGATAGTTACGCGGCCGGTTATACATTTCTTTTCCTCAACTTCTCCTGGCGTCTTCAAAATATAAATTCTGCTGACTCAAAAAATATCAACGTCTTCGCACTCGATTGTCAAGCTACACAGTCCCTATTATTCATTCAAAACAATTACTACATAATCTTCGACCGACTTGAGGCCGAACCGTTTTGATGGAATGAGACTGCGGAGCCAATATCCATCAGTAACATGCGTAGGTTTCGTGGGGGCTGAAAAATAGGTGCTGCTGCGGGCGAATAATTCCGGTGTCAACTCGCCGCTCTTCCTGCCTTGGCGCGTTGCCATATGAAAACTGGAAATTCCGCGGCAGCGAGAGTATCGTTAAAAAGCCAGGAATGCTAAGGGAAAGTTAACTACTCTAATTCTTTCCCTTCTTTCTTACACATAAACATCATGAAGTCAGCTCAAAACATCGCCGCCGCCGTTTGTGCCTTGGCCTCCCTCTCACTCGTCAGCGGTGCCGCCTTGAACAAAGCGTCTGCGACTTTCGGGAGCTCCCACTTCCCCGTCTCGCCTTCTGCGACCTTCGGGTCCTCCCACTTCCCCGTCTCGCCTTCTGCGACCTTCGGGTCCTCCCACTTCCCCGTCTCGCCTTCTGCGACTTTCGGGAGCGACCCCTTCCCCGTCTCGCCTTCTGCGACTTTCGGGACCTCCCATTTCCCCGTCTCTGAGAGCTCTCAGAAGGGAGGTTTTGCGGTCATGGGCGTCTACACCACCTGTTTGACGCTTACCTTTGACGCCGCTCCGACCCCAACTGGCTCGATTGTGAGTTGCATCATGTGTTTATATAATAAAGATATTCACCCACCCTCTCAGCCGGTCCCCACGGCTGACCATAGCTCGAAGCGGGTCCCGTCTGTTATCTCAGGGTCCTCAGGCACAGTCAGTTCCCCGTTTTTTTCGTTGAAACACAGACCATGCTCACCCATATCGTTGATACCAGTCCACCGACTTGGAAGATGCCGCCGTTTTCACCACCTGCCTGGCCTTCATCCCACCTCCACTGTAGCGTCTCACCCAATCGGCACCGGCGGTTCTTCAGGCTCATCTGGTTCATCCGGCTCCATCGGTTCCAGCGGTTCATCGGGTTCATCTGGCCATAGTTCATCGGGTGCATCTGGTTCCAGCGGTTCCTCTGGCCATGGTTCATTAGGTGTATCTGGTTCCAGCGGCTCATCTGGCCATGGTTCATCGGGTGCATCTGGTTCCAGCGGCTCATCTGGCCATGGTTCATCAGGTGTATCTGGTTCCAGCGGTTCATCTGGCCATGGTTCATCGGGTGTATCTGGTTCCAGCGGTTCATCTGGCCATGGTTCATCGGGTGCATCTGGTTCCAGTGGTTCATCTGGCCATGGTTCATCAGGTGTATCTGGTTCCAGCGGTTCATCTGGCCATGGCTCATCAGGTGTATCTGGTTCCAGCGGTTCATCTGGCCATGGCTCATCGGGTGCATCTGGTTCCAGCGGTTCATCTGGCCATGGTTCATCGGGTGCATCTGGTTCCAGCGGTTCATCGGTTCATCGGGTTCATCCGGCCCCATCAGGTTCATCCAGCACCTCTCGTTGAGTTCCCCAGCAGTAACCCGTCCGTTTTCGGGTTTGGGATTCATCAAGTGCGGATTTTCTAGTCGTATCACAGACATTACACGGACATCCTACGTATTTCAGATTGTTATTAACGCTTTACTACTTAATATACGACTTACATGTTCTACTTACGACACGTAGCTTCTTAGCCTATAGAAGTTCCGATGTCGTACGTGGTAGACTGACTGCTCGAATTGTGGGATCGTGTCAGTACAATATATTTCCTCCTCCTCCGACGACGATATATCATTCATATCATGATAATACATTACTCCCCGGATTTGAATCCTTCAGTCTCAAATTGCAGAGAAGAGCGGCTCATCTAGCCGTCGGAGAATTCAGAACTGGCCCTTGAGAACCCTACTTCAAGTTCTCGCGCGCTCGTCGTGCTAGAGGAATTTAATACATGTTCCGATACTTCCTCACAGTCCCGCGAATAAAATCTGCTGTCTTAAACCATTGGTTCGATATGCTGGCCAACCTGTTGGTTGAATAACTGTCCGAATCCTCCCCAGGCCATGGGAATGCGGTCTCCTTCGTAACGCATATTAGTCGACTGTATTCAGAGTCCAAAGCAAGAAAGATGGCTGGGGTTCAAAGACGTTCAAATCCAGAGTATGTAGTGTCGTTTGAGTGATTTTTGTCAAAGAAGCGAAGCAGGGAGGCATGGTCTATCGAAGCGCAAATCCACAAATAACATCCCTCGGGAAGTGGTACATCATCCCTTACGCATATTCGAGGGCGATCACATTTTAAATGTGAGGTCGGGGTTCACATCCGAGCGCGTTGAGTTTCCCTTGCGTGATTTTTTTTACCAGGGATGAAGGAAGACGAGCAGAACATCACCAAAAAGCCCTTGTAGACTTTCAGTTCAACGTGTAGTATCCAGATCCGGTGTGCCACATCATCCTTACATATGAAGCAAACTACGACAAGTATCCACTTCAAGCTCTTTCCCGCTGCGTTGTGCTGTTAACCAACGCACATGGTACGATTTCGGTGGCTCATTCGATCTGATCCGACTCCTCAATCCAAAATCGTGAAGCTAGTTAGGCAAGTATAAACATCGGGTCAAACGCCGTGATAACATAGAACATACCTGGTTCGATTTCTCCGCGTCTCCGTTTATTGATTAAGACCTCTGCACGCGCCCAAAAGTCGTTCCCTCCCGCCGCTCCGACTTCCCAATCATCGACCCAAGGACCCGGTTCAGTAGGATAGAACATGAGCACGCAACGCGGATCAACATAGGTTGACTGATGCTCCGAGTCACGTCTCCTATCCCAGGAAGGCGGTGTACCAGATCTTATTGACCAAACGTGAAGTGTGGTCCAGTTCGCGATACGGGCCAAAGCAAGACGGAGAGAATCGGCCGCAGTAGAAGCTCAGATGTGTGAGGGCAGGTAATTGCGCGAAATTGAGATCGGCATAATCATTCCTGCTCATCATCTCGAGATGAGTGAGCGTTCGGAACGGAGGGAGGCTAGATCGATTGATTGAAGGTCTTCTCTCTTGATGATCGACACCCGCTGCACCCGCAGCTGCATCTTCTGCAGCGCACCTAGTATCCCCACGTTGAATAATTGGAGGGTCTGGAGACCTTCACAAAGTGGAATAGCACGCAACAGATCTCTAAAAGTGAGGGTCATCACCTGCATATAAGAGCAGGTGCCGGATATGTTTCAATCTGGCGCGAAGAAGAGCGGCCGGATTGAGTCGGGAATATTTTGACCCTTACTGGACCCATAACAGGAGTACGGTACAAGAGAGGCTCAATCCTGGATGCAGAACATAATGATGAGGTCTCTAGCGGGAACAATACTCCCTTACTTACCACTGAAGGACCCGTTGAGCAACCAGAAGGAGGGGTGGGTATTGTTTTGGGGTGATCAGTCGCCGCAATTTCGAATATTTTCCGCTCTAGCTCTGGTGGGAGATATGAGTATGTGTAAGACATGGTCAAAATTGAGAGGCAGTTTCAAAGGAAGGGAAACTGGTGGAGTAATTTGTGAGTCAGAGTCGCCAGCAATCCGCAAATTGATGCCATCATGGATTAAAGAGTTACCACCTTGCTTGTCAAGGTCCCCCCTCCTTCGACCTTATGAAAGTACTCAGCCTAGGAAATTCCGTCAGTCTGCTAAAAACACACAGCTCAAAATAATAAAGATTAGATAGCAGTCCGGTCACCAAACAAACCATCATACTAGCTGAGGCTCACCCTCGGAAATTCCATCGGTCTGCTGAAAATACATAAGGCCAGGCAGAAAGGATTAGATAGCAGTCCGCCTATGCCGGAAGCATGGGCAGCAGAGCCCCTCTCGCGTATCTCAAAGCAATGGCTTCACCACCGAATAAGTGCACGCCCAGTGTTTGGAAGGCTGCAAAGGATACGAAATAGGTTGCAAAGGAAACGCAATAAGAAAAGAGGGAGCTTAACGACATCTATAACGACGACGGCCATATAAACAGTGAACAGGGCTGTGGAGATTGTGTTTATTATCAAAGCCGATCCAAGCAAGGTCTAAGACTGCGCGACCGCGCCGGCCACCATGCAAAATACTGTACTACTTCGACCAAGGGTTCACGCCATGTCACCGTCACCCTCGTGGGCATTTTTTGGAAGGTGTTCATTCCTCGCTTGCCGTGAGAAATTCCTATAAGGGGACATTCGGGCCGTGTTTTTGATAGATTCTGGCCCTTCAGAGCTTCAGACCTCAACCGACCCAACTCTACCGAATTTGATTCGAATGCGAAGGTGAACAAATTTAAATCCGAGCCTCTTCAATTTGTTTTAGTGTAAATAAATTGAAGCCCGAAAAGAGCCCAACAGCCACCACGCCCCGTATAATGACGAAAAAACACACAAACGCTAGTCACAAAAACTTGTATTATCAGGTAATTTTCAAGGCAATCGCAGAGTATCGGTGGTACGATGATATCTCAAGGCGCTAAAAAGGCTCCAACCCCGCAGAATCCAATGCGCTAAACACCGTTGTCAACGCCTTGTAGAAAAACTGCCTGACTCTTGGATCATCAGTATCCTCTGTCTCGGTAGAAACATGCAGTGAAAAAATACAATTAGTGGGCCCATCGTGATTAAAGTCTACTCAATAATACTACGAAACGAGGCCTGGAACTGGGTAACAAAACACTCGGCAAAAACCCGGTCCAGACTTTTGTCTCCCCAACTGACCGTGGCATTAGCACCGCCCGACGGATCCCCGACGACATTGATCGAGAACGCTGGACCCACCACGGATTCATTTTGCGCGAAATATGTATTCCCGACCCGCCACTTCCCCTCCGCCATTGGGGCGTATCGCCCAAGATTTGAGTGGATGAGCCCAGCCGAACGCTTTTTTCCAAGCTCGTCCTTCATATATGCGACGTAGTTCCCGAACAGAAAGCGAACATGCCCACCCGGCCCCGCGCGGCGCGTTTCTGCAGCTTCAACGTCGTGGAAT